>CAJQZM010038160.1:5433-35667 GCA_907164665.1 Colias nastes | reverse complement strand
AATGAATAAAATACAAAAAACTTGTGATTACTGCACAGCAAAATTCACGGTAAACATTTGTTTCACAACAAAATTTAACTGAATTTTCAATCAACCCTACAAAACGCAGTGTTGCCAGCAACTTTGCAACAGCCCCGTATTCATGGTAAACATTTGTTTAGCAACAAAGTTGAATCAGTGTGTTGCGGAATTGCTGTCAACATGTTGCTGGCAACACTGCGTGTTGCAGAGTTGATAGCGTCATGTTGACAAGCTCTCGCCCGACAAGCGTAAACATCAGTTTAGCGACAATTGTTGACGTGTGTGAACGTGTTTGCAACAGTTTATAAACATGGCAGTAGTGTGGAGCAATGATAAAAATAATGCAACTAATAGAATTATTTCAATCAAAACCATTATTATGGGATTCTTCTATAAAAGAATACAAAGATAGAAACAAAAAGAACGATGCATTCGAAGAAATTTCTCAAGCCCTAAATATACCCAAAAAAGATGTGGAAACTAAATCGAAATCGAATCCACCATCTTTTTCTCTTTTTTTATTAGAAATCCTATACATCAGATACAGAGAAGAACACAACAACACTACCTCCTCGGGCAACATTTTAACGCAGACTGGCATGTGGACAACCTGTATTGATTTAAACATAGTTGCTAGCAACATTCTCGCCGTTCACCAACAATGTTGATCAACTGTTCCTAAACAAATGTTTACCATGAATACGGGGCTTAAATTTAGCTGAAATTTTGTTTCTCAACAAAAATTTACCATTAACATATATTTATATGAGCCGATGTGTTAAAGTGGTGATAATGATGATGATGGTGATGACTTTGCTGTTTGTTGAGATGATAATGATGTCGACGACGATGATATTGTTTGTGATAATGACGACAATAATATGATGATGATGCAGACTGGCGAGGTGCGACGTGACGCCGCTGTTGTCGTTGCTAGGCAACCACAAGGAGGTGACGAAGTGGAACGTACGCAAGTTCCTCAGGATTCTGGAGTCGGAGGTGAAAAGCCTCATCGAAGTTGTGTATGGCGCTGTGAAGGTAATAGTTATATTTTTTTTTGTTAATTTAGTTTTTACGTATTGTTAAATTTTTGCCATGATGAAATTAAAGAAAATAATTCATACCTACAAATGTGAAAAATATTAGATACCAAAAAATAATAAATATCGAGATAAAAAATATTCATATTATGTCAAGTATTACGTACCTATCCCAATAAATGTTCATATTCTATTTAAAATTTATAATATCTTTGTTTCTGACCAAAAAAATATTAATGTTCCGTCTTACTAACTTTTTTGTAAATATGTACCTACATAGTATGTACATACCTACATAACTCTGTGTAACATGTTATCGGTACAAATATATGTATGTTCTTTACATGTTTGCGATCCTTTAGCCCCCGGCACCCACTCCCAAAGCGCGCAAAGGCCCCGCGCCCCCCACAACTAAGCTGGTAGCCGACCCCTACGTGGAGACGCTACGGCCCAACAAGATTGAGAAGCTGGTGCCGTACCAGCCTTGCGCTTAGTATGAACTGCTTAGCTTTTTCTTATTTATAAGCAGTATGTGCCGAGCACACCAGTCAGAAGTGAAACTTCTTTGGCATGATTCAAAGATACCAAAATCGTCGCCTTACTCCATGAGGTGACGGTAGTGGCATGACGTGACCTTGAAATTTTACTCTTAACGCGCCTAAAGAAGTTTCACTTAATTTTTTTTTTAATAAATAGCCAGAAATAAAATCCTTTTCAATAATTCATAAAAATTAAACCAAGTATAAGTCCTGACCTGACCTGACCTGTTAAAGGTGTAATAGTTTTAAAGAGGTGACAGTATAGCTCATATTTTGGAGTAAAACAAAGTTTTTGAAGTGAAACTTCTTTATCGGGGTTGGAAAAAAATTTAGTGTAACATTTTTTCGTTACGCGTGACATTTTTTCGTTACGCGCCATCTTTGATTCGACATATTTCTGTAAAGTTGCATATAGTAAATTATTTTTTGAAAAATAAGGTCATAAAGAAGTTTCACTTATTACGTGTGTACACTAGTACACGCACACATTTTTTTTACTCCAAATGAGCTATACTTTCACCCCTTTAAAACTATTACACCTATAACAAGTCACGCTGTATACTTAATCCATTTTTATATTTATTTTTAAAATTATTTAGAAAATCTTTACCTGTTTTACAGCACATGCCTTAACAAACTTTATTATTATTTAATTCTATATTACAGCTGTGTAGAGGACTACATAATGAACCTTGTATTTGAGACACCAGCAGTACCGGCTGATAAAGAATATATTCAAGGGATATTCAAGTTGGAAGATGTTAACACTAAGTTTGGAATTTATACACTCACTATTCCTGCGTTAGTATAATTATTACTTATCTGTTCATACTGCATGGACATAGTTGTTGCGGGTTACTTGGTACTTTATGAGGATTTCAAACGTTTTTTAAAGGGATGGAATGTATAAATTGATTAAGTACTTTTATTGTTGTTAAAATATAACGATGTTTGAATGTACATAATTAACTGCTAAATAATTTATTGTATTACATGAAAACTGACTATTTACATAATTTCTATATTTACTTACATTTTTTTACAGAAAGCGTCATCCTTATCGTGGACCAAAGAAGGATTAATTACGATATCACGTTTTTCTGTACCTTTTTAAACTCTTTGTTATTTTTACGAAATATATAATAGTAAAACGATTCAAAGGTTTTTGTTTACCTATTACCCTCAAAAAAAAAATAAGTACATATAGTGTCTACTATCTGTACTAAATTTTAGTTAAATTGATTAATGATTAGGATAGGAACTTACTTAATTTAATACATACAAGGAACAAAATATTGTTACGTTGTAAATGAACTAAATATAAACTTACTTTATTCAATTTGAGTTTTCATGCTGTGGTCATATCCAATTTTTGTACTTGTATGGCCCTGCGCAGACGGCACACTTTTTGTGCGATCGAGTCTGCGGCGCACAAAAAGTCTGCATGGCGCGCAAAAAGTCGGTCGCGGATTTTTCACAGACTCAACGCACACGACGCACATCTTCCATCATTTTGTCGGCAGATCTGTAGGGACGTAGACGCTATGGAAATCGTGCAGAGATCGCGAAGTATTATTTTGTACAATTTTGTACATGAAGTACAGAAAAAGAAGAAGAAATAGAGAATTTTGGGTACATCCTATACTTTCGAAAAGATTACTGAAGGGACAGTTCCATACTAAACATTCAATTCTGAGACAACTTCCGGGGATTTTTTTTTCAAATTTTATAAAATGTCTGTTACTACATTTGATGAGTTGCTATTTATTTTGAGACCTGCTTTGACTCATTCAGAAACAACAATGAGGAGGTGCATTGGTCCAGATAATAGATCTCTGGCGCCATGATAATAGATCGCGTGCGTTACGTCCACCCCTAGCAAATGCAGATTGCCGGCTAAAGTGTGCGCCGTCTGTGTTAGCGCGCGTTGAATGAAACGTTCAATTTTTTCACACACTTTTTGTGCGGCGCGGTGCGGTCTGCCCGAATTACACGGATTTTTTGTGCGCCGGACTTTTTGTGCGTCGTGTGCGTTACTGCATATAATTGCATAGGTTCTATTTTCACAGACTAAAAAGTGAGTCACGGATAGTCTGTTGTCTGCGCAGGGCCTATTGTAGATTGGCATCAAACGATAATTACATTTATCTACTCATGTGGTTAGCGTGTGACATATTTAAATAAATCCAAAACACATTACAACTGGCTCTGGGATTTACTGTTTTGTACATTAATTTACTTTGCAAAGTGAGTGACAATAATTAATGACAATTCAAAATTTCCCGCCATGTTTATCACACATTCAGAGCACGCCGTCCGCGTCACCACGAAAAGAGTCCCGTAGACGCAGCGCTGACGGCACCTAAAATAATGTTGCCAAAATTATAAAATTTACATGCCCCTAGAGTTGGGGAAACCGTTGTCAAAAAGTGTCAGAAAAAAAAATTAAAAGTATAAATAAAAACGATCGAACAGATGTATAATCAAAAAAAACGAAAAAGAATAATCTATTAGAATAAAAACATAATTTAAGATATAAAATGCCAACTTAATAAAAAAAGCGTGTGTGCTGAGCAAACGTGTCAACTAAAAATTGTTTTGAAGTGAAATTTCAAGGTCGCGTCATGGAAATGCCGTCAAGTCATGGAGTTGGGCGACGATTTTGGTATCTTTGAATCTTGCCAAAGAAGTTTCACTTCTGACATGTGCTCAGCACACACGCTTTTTTATTTTTATATTAATTAGCTAGTATATAATATATAATACCCGCGAGTATTTCTGTGCAATCCTTCATTTGAACCCGTATTTTTTCTGGTTCAAATAATAATGATAGAATGGCAACTCTCTGTCTCTTTTTCTTCATTTAGGCCGCCCTGCTAAATTTAGTTCTTTATTTCGCCGCGAGACTTCTTTCAAGGCTATTTCTTTAAAGTTGCCATTCTAATTTATTTTACCATAATAAATTAGTAATACAGCAGAAAATATTTATTACGTATTTTTACGTTACTCCGAAATATTTTTTTATTTTCGTTTTTATCTACTCATCATTTTACTTTTGTTTAAATTACTAGCCATAAATATAATTTGGAATTTTCTTTGTTTCATGCAGCAACTGGGCACACTGATGATGTGTTTCTGTTGTGTGTGTGAGTGATGTCTCCGCCATTGAATTTCATTTTAACCGAGAATTGAAATAGGTTGTGCCTTTTAAATCGGAAAAAATCCTAACGATCCTACTTCTTTAATTAAATATACTTAGACATATTCCGTGCACAAACATTATATCCGATGGCAGACAGAGACACAGATGAGTTAAACATTGATAACGTAATAAAAAAATTACTAAAAGGTAAATTATTGTAAACTAAAAAAATTTCGCGCTCGTTTATTATGTATTTTATTTATTTGGTCGAAAATTCGTTTGTTTTTAGTGAGTGAAGTGATTTTTATGGGTGTTTGTGTTATGTTTATTTGTGTTGTTTTCAGTCCGGGGCGAAAAGCCTGGCATGAATGTACAGTTAACGGAAGTGGAGATAAAAGGGCTATGCTTGAAATCTCGGGAAATATTCCTCTCACAACCAATATTACTTGAACTAGAAGCACCATTGAAAATATGCGGTAAGTAGAAAAACTTGCGACAAATTTCTTTGTTCCGTATACATCCGTGGTTCAACTTTCGAAACTGTTGCGAAATCAATTTCGTATTCCTTTACGAGTAATGTAACTTGATTTTATAACAATGCTCTACCAACCTTTAGATGTTCATTGTATATTGACTACAATTAACGAGAGAAACAAAGTACAAAGGGTACGTTAATTAAAAAACAAATACGAGCGTCCAAACATGAGTCACTCAGGGGCTTAAATTAATCAATTGCTTTGATAAACCAAAAAGTGACAGGTTTATGCTCATAATTGCTCACAAATTTCGTGTAAATTACGATCATATTTTTAACTCAATGTCACTCCAGAAAGGAGCCTGATTACATCATACATGATCACGGGCTAAATATCCCTAATTAATAACTGTTAATTCAAGGGTGTGGCCATACGAAACAGAACAATATTATTTAATTCACTTTTCACATTCATTTTCTCTATAACCATCATCTTTTTACTTTTTAAAGTACCCTCTTAACTTTATCAATGAATTCTATTTTTGTTGATAAAAATCCTTGGCATCAACATCTTACCCAGGTGTTGAATTATTTTGGTTTTATGATAACAATGTTGCATTTGTTCTTATTTATAAGATGGTTCAGCCTATGAATCTATTGTTATACTCTTTAAATTTGTCTGTTTCCAATCACTTTCTAAGTCATACCTATTTATGGAAAATATAATTTTCATTCCTAGTTAAAAGTTGTTGTTTTTAAACAACTACTTAGCATTTATTAAACCTTGATTAGTGATTTTAGCACTTATTTATTAGAACCAAGCTTGAATATGCTAGAATAATTAGTATTATACTGTTTTTTATGAGTAAACTATAAAATCTCTTGGGACTTTTTGTTTTGTACTCTAGAAGGTCTGCTTCCCCTCATAAAGTTTTGGGCAGATGTTTTTTACATCTGCTCTTTATTAACTTCCTGTACAAGAAAATGAGATGTTTTTATTCTATTAGACAAACAGCCGGATTCTGAATTGAGAATTTGACATAAAGAATGTAAATCAAATATGTTTATTTGCTTGTATAATATGGTTAGTAAGGTTTTTACAATATTTCTTATCATACCTATAGGTATGTGTGTGGCATAAGCTTTCTCAAACCTTTATCAAATCAATTCTCAATTCAGAAATTGTTCATAACTTCATTGTGTTTACTGTGTATCATTTTAAAATTTTAATAAATGATAGGTACTTGCGCTGGCTTATATTATACCTACTGTATCGGTAAGGACAACAATTTAAATGCTTTCTCTAGGCCAGGGGTTCCCAACGTGGGCGATAACGCCCCCTTGTGGGCGCTGCAGGCCTAAAGGGGGGCGGTAAGAGACCCAGAAAAAAAAGGGGGCGTTGTGTAGGGTTTTGGGGTCGATTTATAATTTCATCTACCTAGCTAGGAAGACTCTTATACTCGGATTTTTAATTAGATAAAGTAAACTGACGTTTACTGTGTTGTCAGTTTTTGATGAAATAAAAATAGCGTTGTCACAAAGTGAATGATTGAAAATCGGGAATGAATGAAATTGAATCGATCGTTTAGTGAATATTTAGTGTGTAACAATATAACACCAAATAAACACAACAATGACAACAAACACAACGTAATTAGTTACAATTAACGAAAAAATTACAAAAACAGTAACGTAAACATCGTAAAAATAGAAATAAAAAATGATTATAATTACATTCTACTAGTAACTTATATCTTATATAGCTTTATGTATTATAATTAGAAATAATGTTATTTTACAGTTTGAAATGATGAACTATTCACACTCATTGTTCATTCATCTGATTGAATGAGAACTGAATTCCTCACTATTACTTTAAATTTGGCAACATTATTTTACAAAGTGACATTAGCTGCTGTCAGTTTACTTTATCTAATTAAAAATCCGAGTATAGACACTGAGCTCTCGACTTCGAGAGTCGTCAGTCGACATCTTGTGAACATCAACTAATATTAATTAAGATATAGCTCAAACTCGGTTCGATATAATAGACCGCGGGCAATCATGTTTTAACAAGTTTTTGTTAAATAATCCGATTTGTACATTCCTGTATCAATCGGCTGGTTCTATAATACTTGTTCTTGCCACAGAACATATAAAAGAGGTAAGAAAGGCGTTGTAGGCGGGGCAGACGCGCCAAGGATATGAGCACTGCTCACATCTATGCGATCGCGCTGTTTAGTCACTCGCTATCTGCAACGGAGAGAAGTACTGCGAACGCAGCGACAAAATTATGAGAAAATGCCTTCAGGTGCGGTAATTACTTGCCGTGCAAGAAGCCAAGTGCTTAACTTAAACAAAGGAAGCATTTCTTTTCATCGGAAAGTAAAAAAACAACGATATTTTAGTATAAGTCTTTCAAAATGTCCTTCAAATAATTCATTACCCAAAAATATACATTGCGGGCTGCATTCGCTCGTCATTTTCAACACGTCAATTAGAACGCGTAATGTAGTGCGTACAAGTGCGTAGCAACAAGCTCATAACATCAAAGAATGATATAGCTTACATGACAGACCTGTATAAATTGTTCAACGACATGAACCTCCAACTGCAAGGCGATGAACTAAATTTAATTAAAACAAAAAATGTCGTTGCTGCTTTCGCAGCCAAACTGCTTCTGCACAAAAAGAATATAGGCAGACGTGAGTTTCACAATTTTCCGAATATATCAGTATTCTGCAGTAACGACGACTTGTTTGCCTACTGCCAACATTTGGAAAACCTCCACATTGACTTCACCGAACGATACCAGGAAATTTTAAACTTGGAAATACCAGACTGGGTGTTGGATCCGTTTTCAAATGTCAACACAGCAATGTCACCTCAGCTGGAAGAACTTATAGAATTGACAACAAACGAAGAAACAAAAATCAAGTTCAAAAATGGATATCAAGAATTTTGGCTACATAAACCGATCACGCAATTGTACCCTGGATTGTGGTCAATTGTTCAACGATTCTTGATAGCATCCCCATCGTCATATTTGTGTGAACGTGGATTTAGTGCTGTGGCAACGCTGCTTACTAAAAAGAGAAATCGTTTGCGTGTTACCGAACGTGGCGACTTGCGGCTGTTTTTGAGTAAATTGGAACCTGATATCAACAAACTTATTGAACAGCATCAGATTCAACCTTCACATTAGTTTTTATATAAGAATTGATTATGTTTGTTTTATTTTCAATAAAAGATACTCTGTCCGAATACTATAAAGTTGCGTTTCAATAATCAGTTAAAAGTACTTAGTGGTTTTTAAGTATGTTTAAAAAGGGGGGCGTTAAAAAATAATTTATTCTTAAAGTGGGCAGTAGACAAAAAAAGGTTGGGAACCCCTGCTCTAGGCTCTAAATCTGAGATGATTTGGTTGTAGGTATACTAACACTATTCAAATGTCTTATGGATAAGCTGGTCCATGTCTACACAGGCAAGTTCTTTGAACTTAGCCTAAGGGCTACTTTATAGATAATGTATTTATTTCATTCATTTATATGGAACTTAAAATTTGTTTACAGTTAAATTAGCATATCCTTGTTCTGTATTTAATAACAAATATTTTAAATAAACAAAGATAATACAAGGCAAGGTTAAAGTTGTATTTATTTTGATTCAGTTCTACTTTTTATTTAATTTAGTGATATGTACAAGTTCAAATTTAATAATATTGATAATGTAACAGTAAATAACATGTTTTTTTGAAGTAATTGTCAACAGTTAATATTACTCATTGAGGATAAAACAACAGACAAATAAGTGTTAAGGAAAATTGTTTTTATAGATAAAAGTATTTTTCAAATAGTATATTATATGATCTTGATAAGATATGTAGTACAAATGAGGATATAGACAGTATTTACTTGCAATAAACATAATTTGGAGACACATGTTATTGATTACAGATGTTGTGGTAGGTTTCATTAAACAGAATGGCTGTTAACACTTTTACAATTTTAGAACAATATCAC
Organism: Colias nastes; assembly: GCA_907164665.1. Classification (NCBI taxonomy): domain Eukaryota; kingdom Metazoa; phylum Arthropoda; class Insecta; order Lepidoptera; family Pieridae; genus Colias; species Colias nastes. Next base: position 26,428 of record CAJQZM010038160.1, on the reverse strand, counting down.
TACATAGTATAAAACAAAGTCGCTTTCTCTGTCCCTATGTCCCTTTGTATGCTTAAATCTTTAAAACTACGCAACGGATTTTGATGCGGTTTTTTTTAATAGATAGAGTGATTCAAGAGGAAGGTTTTAGTATATAATTTATAAGGTTTTAGACAAAATTGCGAAGCTGCGGGCGGTAAACTAGTTTTTTTATAATTTCACTACCATTGCATTTAATTCATCCAAAAGTATAAAAGTAAAAACAAATTTAAAACATCGTTGGACAGTTATTTGACCAGCAAATTCGGATTCTCATACTTTATTTCAATTAATACTTAATTCTTTAGTTAAACATGTTAAATAGGTTACTATTTTGCCTTGAGCCTTTCCCGTTGTTTCTCCCCGCATAGTAAAGGAATTTCCAATGACAGAGATGTTTCACTGCCGTAAAAGTAGTTGATGTCCACTCCCTCGCTATCTACAAATACAAAATTATGTTTTTGATGTTGAGATTATTCCCGCTATTTTGTGTAACATTTTTTAACTACACATATAATATGTAAGTCAGTAATCCCTTTCCCTGAGGTGATACAGATATAATATAATATTAAAACGTCTTCACATATTGTTATACCTTGTTTTTTAAGTTATAAGTATTGTCTGTAATTTAATGTACTGTATCATTTTTTGGAAATAAATGTGTTTCTATTCTATTCTATAAATATTGTGACACATATAAATCCATCCCTCCCTTACAGGTGATATCCACGGTCAGTACTACGACCTGCTGCGGCTGTTTGAATACGGTGGCTTCCCACCGGAGTCCAATTATCTCTTCCTCGGTGACTACGTGGACCGCGGCAAGCAGTCACTCGAGACGATATGCCTGTTGCTTGCTTATAAGATAAAGTATCCCGAGAACTTCTTCCTGCTGAGAGGGAATCATGAGTGTGCGAGCATTAATAGGATTTATGGGTGAGTTCAGTTCTTTGGCATATTATGTACATGTTAAATGTATATACAATATACATTACATACATATATTAGTGACTAGAGATGCGCCGAATAGTGGTTTCACCGAATAACCGAATACCGAATACTATTCGATTAAAACCTTACCGAACCGAATATTCGGCCGAATTATTCGGTTCAATGTTTTGACGTGTTTTGATGCGTAAACCGGTTCTAACGGGTCGCAAGTAGCTGCTGGCTCGGTGGCGAGCGAGCCTTACCTCACCGCCCGCCACCCGCGTATATCGCCCGACGCCCGCGCACTCCGTGCCGTCTCAGTTGTGTTGAAACATCGCACGAATACGTTACAAATTAAAACAAAAAAATATTAAAATTTTTATATTGTTTAAAAGGATTATACTATTGGGACTAAAAGCATTGTGTTCAGACTTCAGGATTTAAAGTAGGTATAATAAATACATATTAAATACTGACTAAGTGCTAATAATAAACATGATTAAATTATGTTGATGTAAATTTACAAAATAAACGTTGGTTTGAAATGTAATGATTGTTTTATTTTATACAGGGTGTATTCGTTAAGTGTGCACAGGCGATTATTCCATAACTATTACAGATATCAAAAAACTTTTAACTGATATTGAAAGTACCTAAGTAATATACCTAATGAGTAAAATGACAATAATAACTTTTTAAAAATAAAACGAGAAATATCCAAAAATGTTACATGAAACGTTCCCATACATTTAGTATGAAATATGACTATTCCAAACATTTAATATGAAAGGTTTTGCTTTGTTATTTGATTTTGTGCTATAATTACTTCGCAAATTTTAATGAAAGTTCATTTAGAGACTGTAAATAGAGCTCGATGTGGAATACAATGGTATTGCAAATCGAGGATGTCGTCTCGAACATTTGCTTTGAATACAAAATGTATGGGAAATAAAATGTATGGGAGCGTTTCATGTAACATTTTTGGATATTTCTCGTTTTATTTAAAAAAAATTATTATTGTCATTTTACTCATTAGGTTTAGTACTTTCAATATCAGTTTAAAGCTTTTGATATCTGTTATAGTTACGGAATAATCGCCTATGCACACTTACAGTGCGACACAAAAGAGATGACAAAAAATGAGGGCGCCACCGTCGCTCATATAGCAACACTGATACTGCGACGCAAGCGACCTTGATACTATAGAATAAAAATCAAAAATATAAAAAGTAATAAATACCGCGATTTAAAGTTGTTTCATTCATCATCGTGTAAATTTAAGACAAAAATACATTAGCATTTTAAATGACCTACCTAGGTCAAATTTTACTTAAATGTATTTGGAATTAGTTTATAAAAATCGGTCAAGCCATTTAGACTGCAGAGGCGCACATAGAATCAAACATACGAACAAACAAACATACATACATACAGCTCAAACAAGGCTCAAACACTTTACCCTCTTTCTGGGTCCGTCAGGTAAAAAAAAAACAAGGTGATTTGAAAACTACATATTTTTATTTATTTTTTGTAGATATTCTCCTTCATTTTTACTCCCTTGCTCCACTATCCTGCGTACTGTGCTTTCAGAAATCCCTATAACAAACGAATTAAGATTAATAAAATAAAATAGTACATATAGCATATTTATTTAGTAGCATAAAACTATTTTTTTTTATGTCGGAGGCCAAGACTCACTTTGGGTCCCTGCGCCACTCTAGTAAGTAGTAAGTAAGGATTCATAGATAGCTGTATGAAAATAGTTATCACCTGTGGTTATCACTATACTATTTAAGGCTGGTTGGATTGGATATAACTTCTTGACTCAAATTGTGCTGGTCGCACTATAAAAACTAGTTTTTGTTTACATCCAAATAACCTCAAATTAAATTTCAAAAACGTAATAATCGCCATAGATACGTACATTAAACACTCGTCACTAATGGAATATTCTATTTTACGTAGTACTGAGCAAAAATAAATGGAATCTCACCGGTATAATCTGCTGTACGTTTGTAAACGTTTTCCAAATATTTTTCTCGTTTTTCAGCTTGAAATTATGAGAAACACCGAATGAAAACTTTATATATGGCATCACGGACACCGCTACGTTTAACCTTTTTCATGATTTCTCCTTTTTTGAGTAAATTTCTTGTTCAAAATTACAATTTTATATAATGAATTCTCAACTTCACCAAAAAAACAACAAATTTTTATTCAACTTGACAGCTGCATTGAAAATTCAGGGTTGCCAGATAATGAAAAAAAAATTAGTTCCAAATTAATTAATTTCATCTCTTTTACAGTGCGACACAAAAGAGATGAAAATAAATGAGGGCGCCACCGTCGCTCATATAGCAACACTGATACTGCGACGCAAGCGATCTTGATACTATAGAATAAAAATCTAAAAATCTATATAATATAATCTAAAATAAATACCGCGATTTAAACCGTTATAATTGTTTCATTGTAGCAATAGTGTAAATTTAAGACAAAAATACATTAGTATTTTAATTGACCTACCTAGGTCAAATTTTACTTAAATGTATTTGGAATTAGTTATTTTATAAAAATCGGTCAAGTGTTTAGACTGCAGAGGCGCACATAGAATCAAACATACAAACAAACAAGCATACATGCAGCTCAAACACATTACCCTCTTTCTGGGTCCGTCGGGTAGAAAAAAAACAAGGCGATTTGAAAACTACATATTTTTATTTTGTTTTTGTAGATAAATTTTGTACATAAATATAATTCATCAAAATCTAAATATTCTACTCCTTCAAAGGACTGATCATCACTCTGTTTCGAAGTACTGGCAAGAGGGTACGGGGCATCTTCAGTATCATCATTTGGTTCTTCAGCACTATAACAGCTATCTGAGTCATCTTCACTGCTCTCATCACCAACGTGAATAATAAATTTCTCTATGTCTTCGTACAGGGTTTTGCCCCTATTGTAATATTCCATTTCTATTTTCTTTACATGGTCACAACAATTCTTCCAATCTTCACTTGTAATGGAGTTGAAGGCATCTAAAGCTAATTCTTTAATATTTTTTGCTCCAACATTCTGCGAAGCAATCTTTTTTTTGCTTGTGCCCAAATTAACTCTATTGGATTAAGGTCACAGTGATAAGGCGGTAACCTTACCACTGTGTGACCGTGTTGCCCCAATAATTCATCAATTTCATAAATTGGATCTGGTTTATGCTTCTTTACCAGCTGAACAAGAGAAGGTTTCCTTAGTTGTAGATCAAAGGGAATATTATTTTCTAACAACCACATTTTTATTTCATCAACCTTGTTGGCTGATGTTGGACATTTATTTTTTACCACCGAGTGGTAGGGAGCATTGTCCATAACAATGATTGAGGGTTCTCTAATATTTGGTATTAGTTTTTCAGTAACCCATTTTTGGAAGTTTGCCCGGTTCATCTCAGAGTGATAATCTTCTTGTTTATTTAAACCACTAAAGATTAAAAGAGCATTAGGCACAAAGCCTTTTTCACTTCCAGCATGTACTAAAATCCATCTCTTTCCTTTAGAAATTTCTGTAGTCACACCTCCTGTGTTTATTGACTGCCAACATTTTTTAACTTTATAGCTTGAATGTATATAACTTTCATCTAAGTAAATTATATCCTTCTGAATTTCTTCTGGCAAATTTCTATTGTCCATTATAGCTTGCAGATACATTTCTCTTTTGTGTGCTATAATGGGTTTTTCAAGCAGAACCTGCGTATTGGATTTACTTTTTGTATAGCGAAATCCTATTTTTTTTAAAAGTTTTCGCAAATGCTCACGACTACCATCATACCCAATGTCATCACGTAGCTGAGCCAATAATTTGCCAATTGTTGGCACTTCCTTTTTAACGGTGTAAAAAAAATGAATTTTTTGGCGTATTGCGCAGACGTCAAAGTCATCTAAAGTTTTTGATGGTCTACCTCTCCTATGTTTGGCTGGCGTTGAAAATTTGCCTTCATTTCTACTCCCTTCCTCTACTATCCTGCGTACTGTGCTTTCATAAACCCCTATAACAAACGAATTAAGATGAATAAAATCAAATAGTACATTTAACATATTTTTATAGTAGCTTAAAACTAAAACTTCCTTTATTTTATTTATTTTTTTTTAATGTAGGAGGCCAGCGTCCCTGCGCTACTCTAGTAAGTAGTTAGTAAGCTAAATCTAAAATATGATTTTTTTTCTTATGGTTTGATTGATTAATAGATAGCTGTATGAAAACAGTTATCACTATACTATGTAGTAAAATCTAAACTAGGTACTTTATTTGAGGCTGGTTGGATTGGATATAACTTCTTGACTCAAATTGTGCTGGTCGCACTATAAAAACTAGTTTTTGTTTACATACAAATAACCTCAAATTAAATTGCGAAAACGTAATAATCGCCATACATACATACATTAAACACTCGTCACTAATGGAATATTCTATTTTACGTAGTACTGAGCAAAAATAAATGGAATCTCACCGGTATATTCTGCTGTACGTTTGTAAACGTTTTCCAAATCAGTCAATAACTTTCCAGCTTGAAATTCGGACAAACACCGAATAAAAACTTTATACACGACATCACGGACACCGCTACGTTTAACCTTTTTCATGATGTCTCCTTTTTTATTTAAATTTCTTGTTCTAAATAACAATTTTATCTCAATAATTCTCCACTTCACGAAAAAAACAACAAATTTTTATTCAACTTGACAGCTACATTGGCAATTCAGGGTTGCCAGGTAATGAAAAACGAATTAGTTCCAAAATAATTAATTTCATCTCTTTTATGTCGTACTATAACGATTAAACCCTGTATACCTTAGGTTCAACACATTCTTCATAGGATTTCTTTGACTTGTGTATAGTATGACATAAATCATTCATAATATGAAGTTATTTATTTAGTTCTATAGCCAAGAAAGTAGAAATACTCATACCGAATATATTCGGCACCTAAACCGAATAATTCGGCCGAATACGAATAGTGAAAAAGATGCCGAATATGCCGAATACCGAATATGTATTCGGTATTCGGCGCATCCCTATATATTACTTATGTAAAATGAAATTGTAACATTGACATGATTTTAAAAGAACAACTATGGAGTTTCTTGCCTGTTCTTCTCCGTAGATACTGCTTTCCAAATCGGTGGTAAATGTTAAAAATGTGTAATGACGATTCAAAAGTGCTTCTAGAAGAAGGCTAATTGAATAAATAAAACTGGCTTTTGATCATTGTGTGTCTAGTTTTTATAAATGTTGATCAATAAATTTACAATTTTTGTTTAAAACTGATGTATGTGCAAAGGAATTTGCTGATTTTTATTTGCATTACACACGTTTACAGTTCATACAAATTGTTTTTTTTTTCTGACCAAAGCATAATATTTTGCATTGGTTATAAATTGTGCCATTTTCGTAAGGCTCATCATTCCTTGTAAGGCCCATCATTTCTATGCTTATAATAGTGATATACATAAAATTAATTTAAACCAAAGTTGACTCATGCCATAAAAATGTTTTTCCATAAAAAAGAAAGTACGAAATTGTTGCACAATCATTACTATAATGTTCTCTACAAATGTAGGTTTTGCGTTAGGTCGAATGTCAATGTACCCTAAGCACTAGCCTCGGTGTAACTACAGGAAAGGTATAATAACATTTTATAGGCCCGTTTCCGAGGAAAACTACGATATTTTCATTACATTTTCATGTTAAACTCCATTATGATTATTATGTAGTATATTTTTATGGAATTGCTGTAGTTGTTCGATATTTTGGACCATTTATATCGAAATGTCTAGAGCTAAATTAATAAATACAAAAGGAAAAATCGTGTTTAGGTTAAATACAATGTATAATATTCAGAGTTTTCATGAATAGGAAACCTACTAACAAAAAAACAACATAATATATTGATGATAATTTCTCTAATTTTAGTAGATATAACAAAAATATATTCTCAGATTCTATCAATAACAAGCTATCAAGATATTGGCAGGATAAATCTAAACATTTGATTTTAGTTCACTAATGATGCAATTAATTAATTTGATCCATCAGCCATCGAATAATCAGAATTTAGAGCAATGACTCATAATTTAAATATTAAAATATGATATTTATTGATGCTGGCTTCAAGCAACACTTTATTTTCGGACCCTTTAATGTTTGTAAACAAAATCCGATTTATCGATATTAGGGTACGTTCACACAGACCGGCTCGGAGAGTATCGGCCGGCGCGCATTTTTCTTTTCACACAAACCGCCTGGAAGCGGTCTGAAAGCGGATCGAACGCGATCGGAGCCTTCTCTTAATATTTCACACCAAGCGCGTTCAAACATTCTCAATGACAAAAACATGCAATATACCTTACTACAAATACTAAAAACTGTGTTTTCATCGTGATAAGAATCTGCTCTCCTCTCAGAGCCAGTCTATGTGAACGGATCCTTACGCTAACTTCCGCCCGCGTGTCCGCTCGCGAGCAATTGACGTCATCGCGTAGCAGCCATACGCAATACAAATATCAACACTGCAGTTTATATGACGAAACGATTGTAGCGATATTGATGTTTTTTTTATAATGTATATTTTGAGATACTTGAGAATGTACGAGGGAAAAAGTTTTCCATTGTTTTGAAACTTGAAGAGTGCAAATATGTTAAGTGCACGTCAAGTAGTAACTATCAACTATTTCCAGGCCAAGTTTCGTCAAAATTAGCTCGACAGTTTAGCCTGGTAAACTTTACAGATTATACACAAATACAATTTTCAAGTTAAATTTCATAAAAATCAGCTAAACGGTCAATAATCGTAATCTCTATAGACCCAAATACACATTTTAAACAGCACCATACATAGGTGTGAACGATAGGGTATTTTTCAATAATGAATTTATCTCTGATTAGGATTAACGATACGTAGGATATTGCTAAATTTTTTACAAGTATGTGTAATTTACTATTAGTAGCGTGATGTCATGTTTACACATTGATAAAATAAATTCCTTCGCTACCTATATTTTTTCGCTCAACGAACCGTTATCTTGACATTGATCGTGAACTATTCGTTTGAGATAATATTGTACTATGATAATGCTTTGCTCGTGACTTCGCGTGGGCGTGTATGAGTAACTTGTTTTTTACGTGTAAATCTTATATTATAAAGATATGTAGGTTTGTTTGTTTAGCTGGGGCCGTATTATGACTTTATTGAATTCAAATTATGATCGCAATAGCCACGGCTGGTTGTTACGAACATAATATGAATTTGCCAGCCAGTTCAAGTCAGGGCGTAAACTGTCTGGAAATAAGAGGCATCTGCGCTAATCTAACCATTGGTTCGATGAATTGAAATATATTATTTTTATGTTATATAGTTTACTAGGGCTGTTTTCCAATTACAGAGCATAATGCGACTCAGTGCCGCACAATGCCGAATTATGCTGATGCTTAATTGGAACGTGAAACGCACCAGCAGGTTGCGCTAAGTTCAGTGTTGAAAAAAAAAATATTCATAGAGTTAGCAATAACCTCATTAATGTGTAAATAAAGTGGTATACATAATAATTGGTTGAAAAATATTTACGGTTATTTTAAGTAATTTGGATTTTGATTATTTCATTAACATTTTTTTCAATGTTTGTACCTTCATCCATACTTATATTTATTTTTTTAACACAATTTGAATTAACTTTGATTATTTCGAAAAAACTACAATGAAACGAAAGCTTTAAAATTTTTTCCAACAATTAATAATTACTAACGATAAATCGATTGCACGCATCAATTCACGCGCATTACTTTTTCTAGTGCTCGATTGTGCGAAGCGTTGCTGTAGTTGGAACATTCAACGTTAAGCATTATGCCGCATAATGCGCTCTAGTGCTGTAATTGGAAAACGGGGTAGGTTTCCGCCCGCGGCTTCGCCCGCGCAGTCAAAGAAAAACCCGCATAGTTCCCGTTCCCGTGGGATTTCCGGGATTGCATCATTTTCCCGGGATAAAAAGTAGCCTATGTCCTTTCTCGGGTATCAAAATATCTCCATACCAAATTTCATGAAAATTGGTTCAGTAGTTTAGGCGTGATTGAGTAACAGACAGACAGACAGAGTTACTTTCGCATTTATAATATTAGTATGGAAGTATGGATTTATCGTCCTTCCTAATCTCTATCACGCTACGAACAACAATGAAAAATGTCACAAAAGTGGGAAAATTATTATTCCTCTAGAATTATTTTCGAGAAATTAATTCGTTTTTAGAGCAGACGAAGTTTCGTGGGTCAGTTAGTAATCTATGTGATAATTAATGTAGATGGTAAAAAAATTTCTACCAACCCATATGGAAAAAATTGTTTATATTTTGCCTGAATTATCGTGCGAATATCTTATCCAAAGATAAGCCAATATTGATAACGTGAACAAATATTTATCTATCGAACAATTTCCGCGTGAATTACGTATTAGAGTTCGTTAAAAATAATATACATTGTGTAATTATTTGTAATGCTGATCTACCTGATGTACAAAATTTTATCCAAATTAGGATAGCTGGATTTGATTGACAGTTATTTGTCCATTTATGCATAAGGGTTTATTTCTTAAACAAAACTTATTGGAATAACTACAAGACCCGAATTCGAGTCTTGAATAAGGATAAAAACATCACAAATAATAAAATTATTTTTAAAATGATTTCAGTAGTTTTTGACTTTTGAGGACAAATTAAAACATAACAATGAAATGCGATTCTGAAGTCTTTGAAACAAATGTGTCAAAGAAAAGAGAAATAATTATAATAAATGTATGTTTTTTTGTTGTAAGGTTCTACGATGAGTGCAAAAGGAGGTATAACATTAAGTTATGGAAGACATTCACAGACTGCTTTAACTGCCTACCCGTTGCGGCGATCGGTGAGTACATACATACAAAAATAGCATCATCACTACATAGTATAAAACAAAGTCGCTTTCTCTGTCCCTATATCCCTATGTATGCTTAAATCTTTAAAACGACGCAACTGATTTTGATGCGGATTTTTTAATAGATAGAGTGATTCAAGGGGAAGGTTTTAGTATATAATTTATTATGTTTAGGACAAAGCGGGCGAAGCCGCGGGCGGAAAGCTAGTATGATATAATATTTAAATATTATAGTATTCAATTGTAAAAGTAAACAAATTACATTATGCTGATTTTAGCAAGAAAATATATTGGGACACGTTAAAATTGTTAAAAATCTAGACCTACATATTATATACTAGGTTATTATAATGTTGATACTATTTATTATAGCATAATATTACTAGTCACTTGGCTAAATGCGATTTGCGTGTTTTGCGTTATTTATCTAAAAACGATATTTGTCTATCATACCTACATAGCTTTAGTTATAGGAATTAATATGTCAATACTGAATACAAATAATGATAAATGTGAAAGTAACTCTATTTCCTATTTATACCTTACGTTGTAGGTCTAATTAAACACATTATAATTATCTTTTACTTACAACATCAACTTGATAAATTAAATATGTACAATAAAAATAAACATTAGCATTGTAAAAATAATAAAACAACTAAATAAATATAAAACACAATCTCACTGAAGCATTCTATCCCTATAGTTCCAAATCGCTCGCTTAGGCGTGAAGTGTGTTCATTCGATTAAACACTATACCATGTGAGAGGTTTACAAATAAAATTATAGGATCTATGAAAATTGGATTAGCAAGCAATTAGGTTAAATGTTGGTTGAGTTTTCGCGGCGTCTAATCGTCTTTGCTGAACGTTTTCCTAAATTTTTCAGACTAGCGAAGATCTGTGGTTTTGTCTAGTTTATTTCAAAAGATTTACAATATGTCATAGGTATAGTACAGCTGTTGGTTTTGGGTAGCGTTATTCCAAAAGATTTACAATATATCGTAACTCGTAGGATTTCAATATGTAGTGATGGTGAAGTTAATAGTTATCGTATATGTAATTTATTTGCATTAATGTCTGTTTAGTGTTTATACAGTTGTTTATATCTGTATTCGTATGTTGATGTTAACAAATAGGAAAAATCAATCTGAATTCACACCGTTCAGACTTTATAGTTTAGACTATAGAAACAAACATAGGTACATACTTACACTCAAAAAATAACCTTTTCCCCCTTGTCCTATTCTGATAGGCAACACCCATACCCTGTGTTATGACTTATGGAAGTCTTTGGGCGACGCAATTTGCCTACCACCAGGCAGTGCGTCTGCTCGTTTGCCTCCCTAAAACATAAAAGAAATCGAATCGACTTTCTAGTTCATCGTATAAAAATACAACAATATCTATAGTCTATACCTAGTTATCTATACCTAGTTATCTATACCTACTTTAGATAACTAACCATGATATATTGATCGCGTGTAACACTAATGGAAAATGTTGGGAAAACCTTTTTGAGTCAAAACGAACCTCGTATCTTTCATTGCTAGATGTTAGAAGTTTTACGTTTCAAGGTACCCTCATTTAATTGGTGCATTTTAAATTTTGCGGGTAGTTTGTTATATAGGCTAGATTTATAAATGAATGTGTGTTGAGATATTGACTGGAGACTTTCTTGCTAGCTCATCTCTATAGAAAGTAGAAACTGCTTCCTTAACCGGTGGTAAATAAGCGTTTTTAAATGAAGTTTATTTATTTACTAGCGGTCCGCCCCGGCTTCGCCCGTGGTACATATTTCGGCTGCATATTTAATTCGATGTCCCCGAATTTCATTATTTTGTGCTGTTTAATCGATAGCTGGTAGTGGATTTAATTAACAAACTGCTTTTCTTTTCCAACGAAAATGCGTAGTTTTTGTGAAAATCGAAATTGAAAATGATATTTTTTAAGGTTATTTTTGTACTAAAAACGCAACTTTAAGTAAAATCTTAAGCCATTATAGTATCAAAATGTCTAATTATCACACTCACACGCATTATTTTTAAATACCGTACGTACCTATTACTTTATTTACATATTACAATTTATTTTGTTAAAATATTATTTTAACAATTTAGTATAGCCAAAAATCGTTCCCTAATTTGTATTCACTTGGTATTCACAATAAGCCACAGATAACACAGATTAGTTAATATGACGCAGATCACAGATTAGCAATACAAATATACTAGCTTATCATAGAGTATAAATGATACATTTTAATGTTTTTTTTTATAGCTCACTTGCTTCAGTTTTTAAAATCGATTAACTTTTACTTTTAGTATTCAAATAGGTAGCGAGGAGCGAAGCGACGAGCGTGTTAGGTTAACGTTTGAACTGCCGCACGAGCCGAGCGAGCGAAGCGAGCGTGCCGCGGCAGCGGCCGGCGAGTGCCAGAAGCGACTTTAGGGCGATTCCCACTCAAACAAAAAAATACTACGTAGGTTTAAACAACTTGTTTGTATTTTATTTATGTATCGTAAAATTTTTGTTATTATCAAATGCTTTCAAAATTAAAATTATTTTTGACAAATTCATTTTAAAAATCACTTTCTAATTATGTTTATTATCTACAATCGTGAACGCGTCATATAACATTTATTATCTGTGGCATGTCGTAAATACGTGGTAAATACAAACTTAAATTTTTGGCTAAATAGTACATTTTCAGGTAATATAATTTAAGAAATTGTTACAAATAAATTAATAATACGGCAATATATTTAAAAATATTGCCTGTGTGCGAGATTACTAGAAGTTTTAATACGACAATGGTATAAAAGTGTCGTTTTTAGTACAAAAATAACCTTAAAAAAATAATTTTCATTTTCGATTTTCACAAAAACTACGCATTTTCGTTGGAAAAGAAAAGCAGTTTGTTAAGAAAATCCACTACCAGCTATCGATTAAACAGCACAAAATAATGAAATTCGGGGACATCGAATCAAAAATTTAACCCATATTTCGCAATAAAAGGTAGCCTATGTTTTTTCTCTGGGTCTAAAGATTGTCTGTGCCAAATTTCATCAAAATCGGTCCAGTAGTTTATGCGTGAAAACCATACATACATACATACATAATTACAAACCTTTCCTATTTATAATATTAGTATAGATTTAAATACAGTTGAATCAATAAATGGTTGAGTTTAATTTCATGCCCTTAAATTGATCAATTATTTTATTGTTACACAAGCGGTTTCCTGTTGTAGTTTTTTATGTTATATTGATCAAGTGATTTGTGAAAACCTTATGTCATTATATCATTTTACATCATTTCATGTATTTGTTAATGCGTAGAATAATAAAAACACTATACATTCGACCCACGTATCCGCCCAACCAAGGCGACACTAGATTGACTATAAACTAACCTCGGAAATTGGCAAAGTAGTAATATATTACGTTAACGATTAATTCTTAAGTGTCACAGTCACGCTATTAAGGAAGTGTATGTGCTTCCTTCCTTGCGTGTGTGTGAACTGTGAATACATCTCGATGTAGATTTTAATTGATTTGATTTGAAAAAAATTACTATTGTTAAGGTTTTTTCACGAAGAGTGTGTTCTTATAGTATGGTGTATATTGCCTACGACAGTATGTTGATAGCTAAAGTAATTAGTTGAGGCCATAGTTAGTTAGTATGTAATAGAAAGAACTGATTAAAACGCGTTTTTTTTTGGGTTTTTTCACGAAGATTCTATTCTATTGTGTATTGTATCTTGTCTCCTGCAGTCGTGTTGATAAGTAGGAAGTTAGTTAAGGAAATAGTATGTTGTAGTTGTGATTTGTAGTCAGAAGACGTTTTTGAGTATTATCACAAATAAATAAATATAATAACACAACTTTTCAATATGTCATAATATTCTCTCAATATATCTTTAATCAGATAGTTATTCATATTGCAACTTAAATCTTAAAATAAGACGAGTCGTTAACCCGACTTTCACACCACATAAGGTAACCCAACCGCAGACAGTAGACTTGTCCACAGATATCTAGCGTTCAATATCAAGCCGCCGCTTTAGTACAGTGGTTAACACATGAGCGTAGAACCGAGGGGTCCTGTGTTCGATTCCCGGTGGAGACTAAAAAATGTCTCTGTCTGGCAGGATGCAGAAGGCATACTTGTCCCTAAAGAAAATTGATCAGTGAAACAGATGTATGAATAATGCTTTCCCCATACCCCACTAGGGGACACGGAACTTCACTTTCAATATCAAGTGGCTACAGTGTTGACTATCGGAGCGATCTACACTTGCTATCAAGTGATCTACACTTCTAAGAGATCTAGAGTTCCAAGAGATCTAGACTTGTAAGTTATTTAGACTTGGTAGTGTGGTTATGGCAAGTCGCCAGCTTGCTAGGCTGAGTCGACGTTTTCATGATGATTCATAGGTGTTTGGTAATTACAATTATTATTCAACAGATTTTTTCAACGAATTGACGTGAGTCGTGTTATGTTTGAGAGTAAATTGATGCCGTTAGGTGCCATTTTACTGATTGTTGCCGAAAATCTAGTGCTGATGAAAAGATTAATCGCGACCTGTCCCAATTTGTGTTTCAACACGGATAAAAATCTTTTTTATAAATTATAGTTTGCTTGCCTAATAGTTATTACGGGCATCTCCCCACTGGGAATGTAGTATTTTACATCTTTATTATTAGTCAGCAGGCGAACTTACGTAGGTCACCCAGTGAATGAAACCTACGACAAAGCCTTTCTTTATAAATTCAAATCAATTTTACACAACACCAGGCTAGATACAATCACAATTGCACAAATAGGAAGCGATCATTGTGCCGCACGCAAAATGCGGTACGCCAATCGGAATACAATACGTTCGCACGGTTAACAAATGCATACATTTGATCACAGTTCACACACGTTCCTTTTGAACCAGATTTGTAATAATGCTTATGTTTTATACTGTTGCGACTGTATAAAGAAAAACGCATTGGTTTGATGTAAGTCGTTGACTGGATTGGAATTATTTGTTTGTTATTTATTGTACAAAAGTACGGGACAAATTAGGTTATGCTATTTGTTAAGTTTATTCTTATACGTAAATTGATATATAACTAGCTTTCCGCCCACGGCTTCGCCCGCGTTTTGAAAGAAAAACCCGCATAGTTCCCGTGCGATTTCCGGGATGAAACCTATCCTATGTGTTAATACAAGTTACCCTCTATATGTGTGCTAAATTTCATTGTAATCGGTTCAGTAGTATTTGCGTGAAAGAGTAACAAACACACACACATCCTCACAAACTTTCGCATTTATAATATTAGTAGGATCTGACTTACGATATGGTCGAAATTATTGCTTTAACCATAAAGCAACCATTACAATAATTTCGACCATATCGTTTCCGAAACATATCAGTTAGATTATATATAAAACTAGCTGCTCCGCGCGGTTTCACCCCCGTAGCTCCACTCCTGTTAGCCGTAGCGTGATGATATATATCCTTTAACCTATAACCTTCCTCGATAAATGGGCTATCTAACACCGAAAGAATTTTTCAACATACAAACAAACTCTTCAGCTTTATAATATTAGTATAGATTACGTATAAGAAAAAATGAACAAATAAAAATAAGAAGTGACAAAAACGTTATCAATAAAATTTCTACTGCAAACATCCCTTTGTATCCAGTCATAGTGTATCGTTAACACTAGTGTGAAAATTGTTTAACGAGCGAAAGTGAACAAAGGCTGTGGAATCGACTGGACGCCCTGAAATAGGTCATCTAGCTCAGACTATAGGTGCTTAGTTAGAAGGGGAGAGATATATAAACGTGCCTATAGTCGGATCTTTGTTGTAAAGTAGTTGCCTTGATGATCAATAGTGATTGAATAAATAAATGTTTCAGTTTTGAATTTTATCTTGTTCTTTCCAATTTCTTATCGTCGAATAATAGTTTGAGTTGTCTTATCCTTGTAACACACGGTTTAATATGGTTAGCCGTTTCGTAGGACACCTGAAATAACGGGACATAGAGGCGAGAATTAAAAATTTTATTAATTTGTATATTATAGATAAGAAATTCAAGAATTTTGAGTTTTAACATTGCCATATGCAAAGATAATATATTAAAATATGTACGAGAAGACTAACTGCGTATTTTAAAACGTTTGGTCAAAGATCCCAAATATTATGTTGTTGTAAGTTTATTGGCGGAATCTAACAATGCCTGCGACGGAATACAATGGAGTTTGTGGACGTATGTTGTTGTATATTTCCAGTAAAAGTTCTTCCATTTGGCAAGCGATTTGATCATATTTTTTTGTTCACTCTGTCGTCATAAGTTCAGGAACTTAGGTATTTGATATTTTATTTGATGTAGTAGTAAAATAATATTCAGCTAGCCGGCTTCACGGCTTCTTGATATGTTATGTTTCACTTATCCGTCAAATAATGTCAAGAAGTGTCAAATACCCCATCAAGGGCACTATGTGCTGTAATCGGCCCTAAGGGCTGAAAGCACTCTTGACCTTCAGTACCCGGTAAAACAAAGGTCACTTACCACATGGCGTTTTGTGTTTAACACATAACTATAGTTATTCGAATACGACCAGTAAGGTAACTACTTAAACCTTTTCGATAGAATTACCTCCGCATCATCGAAGCAATACTACAAATTACTTTTTAAAACCTTTACGCGATACGCTGCGGCTGCTGGACGGATAAAGTTTCGTGGACCCTTTTAAGAGGACATTAGCCGCAGAAGTAGTGACTTCACTGCAACGACTGCCTATGTGTCTGATCGATGCGCATGAATGTTTGTGTGAAAAGTTTCGAACATTTTTACGTAGTTTCTGTACTGTTTATGTACCGTTTACTGTGGCATATAACCTTGATGTAATATTGAATTAAATAAACACGCGTGCACTGTGTTTACATTAAAATCTAGGACGGTCTCGCTTTACGGCGTGTAATGAGATAAAACACGTAATGGTCAATAGAATTTATTGCAGAATTACAGTGAAATTTTAGTGCGCTTTAAAATATGGAATTGTCGTTAGTAGGCGCTAGTTTAAAGGCTTTTCTTTGTGATGAGCTGTTATTAATGTCAATTATAAGGTATAAGTTGTTATTGTATGTTACAAAAAAAAATACATATATGTAAATCTTCTATGTAATACTAGAATTAATAGATAGTATGGATAATACACATAAAAATGCAATGCAACCTATATCGATAAACTAAAAAGACAATAATTGAGTTCAAAACTCAACCCTAACTCAGTCCAGTGTTCGCAAATATTTCTCGAATGTTCGTCTGCAAAGTGACCCGCGTTTATCGTGCGGGCAGGCGCCGTCGCGGCGCTATCTATAGTGTTGTGATGCATTGTGGTGTGCAAATATTATGTACTAGCTTACCCCCTGACACCTTTATGTGAAACACGCATAGCCCTGATACGATAAAATTCAGATAAATGTGAAAATGTACCTATTTATCTAAGAATAATGGTAGAGATTTATTTAATACATTGTTTCCGTTATCTACGTATTTTTGTAAATCTAATCTATCGGGTAAATGGAATGGTGATTGACCTTTTCTTTGTTTCTTTTGTTATGTTCCAAGATAAAGAAAGATTTCTTTATTTCATTTAGAATACGGAATAATAAAAATGGTAGTAAAATCTTTTAAATCAGAAAAATGATTACTATGATTTGTAGAGAAGTGTAGAATTATTTCTGCTATCGCTGATTCAAATGCGTAGTAAAAATAGTATCTTGTATTATGTTAATATTTGTTAGTGTTCAGATTTAGTGCAATGACCTCGGTGCTGTTAAATGACCGGCTAAAGTAAATCTCTATTATTATCTTTTAACTTCTAAGTTCAGTTAAAATGATAAGCTTTAAAGTATGTATATGCATTATATATTTTAATACTATTTATTAAGCGTGTATAAACTATTCATTTTTATATTTATCAGACTAAAATTCGTCGTATTCAAAATTTACAGAAAGCACTATTAATTTACATCCAAATAAATAATAATATTTAGTTATTGTAAATTCAAATTGCGCTATCATTGTCTATTTTTGTTGTTACTTGCTCTCGGCCTGCGGCTTCGCCATAAACCTTAACAAATTATACATTAAAACCTTCCTTGACCGAGTGGTGGTGACATATAAATAAACGCATTAAAATCTGTTGCGTAGTTTTAAAGATTTAAGTATACCTACAGACAGACAGACAGCGGAAGCCGGAAAGCGAGCCTGTTTTATGCGATGTAATGATGACTCCCCTAATGCATTATGACTGCATTTAGGATTGGAAGTTCGTATCGCATTTACCTCTTTGTGACTAAAATAAATAAATAACGTTCCCCTCTCAATTCTTGCAGTGGACGAAAAAATCTTCTGTTGCCACGGAGGCCTGTCCCCCGACCTCCAAGCGATGGAGCAGATCCGTCGCATCATGCGGCCCACGGACGTGCCCGACCAGGGGCTGCTGTGCGACCTGCTGTGGTCCGACCCGGACAAGGACGTCACCGGGTGGGGGGAGAACGACCGTGGGGTTAGCTTCACGTTCGGCACTGAGGTGGGTAGATACACACTCACAAACAGACACACATAGGTTACATGTACAAATACACGTGAACGTGCTAATACACACAAGCACATATCTAAATGCATACAAACGTGCGGAGGCACACGCACACGCAAACCCACACACACATAAAAATGAATATACGCGGGTAAAATACATATACGTGCAGACCAATATTCACACAAAAGCACAGACGTTTGCGCGTAGACACGCATACACCTATGCGCGCGCTACAATGTGCACAAACGCAGCACTACGAATGTACAAAACATAGCTTTTGACTATATTTTGAATGATAAAGTGCAGACTTACCGTGGATTCAGCATAACATTTCGGATTAAAGGCATATAAATAATGCGTTCTTTCTAAGTATAGACGAATCATGTTAAGACGCTTCACCTATATCAAGCAATAAGATACGGTAAACCCACAAATATTGAACCAGTATAAACTTATATGTATCATTGCTATAGTCACAATAACAATTTTATATTACAACAATACCCTTTTCAAGTATCAAACAGACCCTTTTCAAAACCTTATAGCCCTGAAAGAAATCAATACACACTACAAAACATCCCATTACTAAAAGTACATCATTATTTACAAAGCAAATATAAAACACAATAACACGGGGCGTCTGTCAACACGCCGCTTCCGCGGGATTGTGGTGTCTGTGATAAGGGGATTAGGTGTGACATTGGCGTGTTCCAAGGTAGTGAAAGTTGGAAAATGGAGTTTATTAAGAGAAATAAATGATACTATAGGAATTAGGAAGTATGTCTTTACTTGTTTGGTTTTATTTTGGAGAAAAAATACTAAAATAATGTTTATCTTCACTTAGTTTGTATCTAAACCACTGTTATGGGGAGGAGAATTAATTTTTTTTTAATTAATTTATATTTCGCATAAAACCGAAAGAGTAGATGAAATTTTTATTTTCTTTATTTCTTCAAATTCGATTGCTGAGGTGGATTGCCACGTTACTGCGAAAGACGCGGGTTCGAATCCCGACTTGCATTGAATTTTTCTATACTTACTTTAATAATTTCTCTAGTTGCCTTGTGATAAAATATGCCTATTTCTAATTTCTATGGCCATGTTTTACCATTGTTGTTATTACCATTACGTTACGTCATACCATTGTGTTACCTTAATATTTGTACCCGTGGTACAGTTCGATTCAAACTTAATGGCGGTTAGGAAGTTAGCTGCGAGTGCACGTTCGCGCAGATAACCGTTTCAACGTCCCACTGATATCTAATATAGTTTTTCTGCGCATCGGATCGTACGATGTTCCGAGCCGCCAATAAGTTTGAATCGTACTGTATAAATAGAAACCCGGTAAATCCATACTAATCCATACTAATATTATAAATGCGAAAGTAACTCTGTCTGTCTGTCTGTCTGTTACTCAATCACGCCTTAACTACTGAACCAATTTGCATGAAATTTGGTATAGAGATATTTTGATACCCGAGAAAGGACATAGGATAGGTTTTATCCCGGAAATCCCACGGGAACGGGAACTACGCGGGTTTTCTTTGAAAACGCGGGCGAAGCCGCGGGCGGAAAGCTAGTATTTAATGAAATGAAATGAAATGAAAATTTATTTGTATGAATTGTGGTTACAAAGTTATAATAAGTTTCACGTCCGCACAATTCGCCAACAATTGGCATACAAATATTTTAATTTTATAATTTAAACTAATTCACGTAAGTTATTATTTAAACAATATATTATTTACATTAGTTCTTTTTACATTTATTTACTACATATTATAAATTATATTATAGCAATATGACAATTTGATTATTACATTCTATTACATTATAATTGATTTCTTACGTCAATTTTAAATTTTTGTCAAGTTAGGTACATTTATCGTTTCGGTAATTATAATCTAAAAAATTCGTTTAAGGAGTATAAACAGTGATTAATAAGCCACGCTTTTAATTTTTTGTGCATTAAATTTTTTGGTAGTTCCCTTATATGTTTTGGTATATGGTTAAAAATCTTTATACACATTACACTTGCATTCTTTTGGTAGAGTGCTGAACGGCAGTTAGGCATCATTAGACGTGTGGGATCTCTTAGTCCCAGTCTAGAGTGGTCTTTCATGTTTTTAAAAAGTTCACCATGTTTTTTGACAAATATACAAATTTCCAAAATGTATAATCCCGTGAGTGTTAAAAGATGGTGCTTTTTGAATAATGGTCGACAAGATTCTAAGGGACCAATATTGCACATAGCCCTTATACACCTCTTCTGTGCCAAGAATACATTTGTCACGTGTTTACTAAAGTTATGTCGATTCAAAAGTGCTTCTATAAATCTATTAATGAATAAATATTGGAGTGTTTATTTGTATATTACGGCTCGACAGATAGTGGGCAAGTTCCTGTCGAAGCACGAGTTCGACCTGATCTGCCGCGCGCATCAGGTGGTGGAGGACGGCTACGAGTTCTTCGCCAAGCGGCAGTTGGTC
>CAJQZM010038159.1:3357-58802 GCA_907164665.1 Colias nastes | reverse complement strand
TCTTTTCGTCATGGGTGTCATTTTCATGGTTTTTGGGGTAGCTATTAGCGAATATGAGGTCAAAACTATAATCCAAGATGGCGCGGACGAAAACTTTACATCTTTTCGTCACGGGTGTCATTTTCATTGTTTTTGGGGTAGCTATTAACCAATATGAGGTCAAAACTAAAATCCAAGATGGTGCTGACGGAAATTTTATATCTTTTCGGCATGGGTGTCATTTTCAAGGTTTCTGAGACAGCTATTAACAAATCCCCAATGTAACCGTCGATAATTTGGTATATTTTTCTTACAACCGTTTACATATTTTTCGAGCAGAATTCAAATTCCGTGGAACTGTACACAGATAATAGCCTTTTGAAGTGAAACTTCTTTAGACGCATTGAGAGTAAAAATTTCAAGAACGCGTCATGGTAATACTGTCATGTTATGGAGCAAGGCGGTGATTTTGGTATCTATAAATCTCGCCAAAGAAGTTTCACTTCTGACACGTTATCTCAGCACACACGCTCTTTATTATTTTATTCTCTTCGTTTTAATGTTTTAGATGAACTTTATTTAAAAAAAAGTTAAGCGAATATATTTGTTAGAATATTAACATGATTGCCACAGAGTTACGTTTTATATATACATATTACATTACTAAATATGCATTTCAATGTTCTTTAAAATTGTTTTTTAAGACTATCTACAAAACTGTAGTTGTAAACGTTTTTGTTATTTTATTTATGTTTACTTTAAAGGAGTAAGAAAAATATACCTAATTATCCACGGTAACATTGGGGATTTGTAAATAGCTGTCTCAAAAACCTTGAAAATGACACTCATGCCGTAAAGATGTAAAATTTTCGTCGACACCATCTTGGATTTTAGTTTTGACCTCACATTGGTAAATAGCTACCCCAAAAACCATGAAAAAGACACTCATCACGGAAAGATGTCGAATTTTCCTCAGCGCCATCTTGGATTTTGATTTTGACCTCATATTGGTTAATATCTACCCCAAAAACCATGAAAATGACACCCGTGACGAAATGATGTCAAATTTTCGTCGGCGCCATTTTGGATTTTAGATTTGACCTCATATTTATTAATAGCTACTCCAACTCTTTGAAAATGACACCCATGACGAAAACATTTAAAATTTTCGTCGGCGCCATCTTGGATTTTAGTTTTGACCTCATGTTGGTTAATCGCTACCCCAAAAACCACCCACATTTGCTACTTAGGAAAAGTTCAGATTTAAAGATATCATAGGTAATGTGACGATTATAATTTGAAATTTCATTCCGACCGTTTCTCGGAATAACAAACATTTACTAAGAAGGGTTTAATATATTACCAGTAACATAATATTATGATGTATGATAATAATTAATAATTCATAAAAAAGTATTTTATACATTTCTTAAAAAGCTTCGATATTGTATACAATAATACAATTCATTAATTGATTATTATTCAAATTGTTGTAAAACAGTCACACTTTTTTAAGTTGGTTGAATAACTAACATACTTATCAGGATCGTACCTACTAATAAAAATAACAAAATGAATTTTTAAAGTTCCCAGTAATCTTCTAGAATCAATTTCAATAAAAATAAAATAATATCAAGCATGAAGATGGTCTATAAAATGGAATGCGCTATGTTTACGTGAGCGTGATGTTCCCGCGCACCACGTTGCGACGTTATTAGATACCTAAATTTGAGTAACGCAGATATTATATGTACTAGATTTCCGCCCGCGGCTTCGCCCGCGTTTGCAAAGGAAAACCCGCATAGTTCCCGTTCCCGTGGGATTTCCGGGATAAAAACTATCCTTTGTGTTAATCCTAGTTACCCTCTATATGTGTGCTAAATTTCATTGTAATCGGTTCAGTAGTTTTTACGTGAAAGAGTAACAAACATCCATACATCCATACAAACTTTCGCATTTATAATATTATAGTAGGATTAAGATATTAAGATATATTAAGATGTGACAGCGTCCTTAAACATGTTTGCGGTGCGACTTCAATTTACAAAATTCAATTATTATTTTGCCTTTTTTATTTGTTTTACTTTTAATTATTATTACCAATATTTTCAGAAGAAAATAAATTAACCACCAGAACGAGAGTTTCATTTTAAACTTTAAATGTATTTATAAAATAGACCAATAAACCAGCTAAGCGTTCTTTGTGTTTAGATGATGTTGATGCTACAATAAAAATGTTCGATTCCATGATATTTTTATTACTAAAAGCAAATATGTTTACGAGAAATTAACAATAAATTATCTTTTATATTGTTTCTATCGATTTGAATAATAAAATAAAATTTGAAAAAGGAATGTTTCCTTTCAGAAAAATTTGCTATTCCTAGTATTTCAAGTACATACTTTCCTTTCAGGGCACATCGAAAATTTCCACACTGTATATATACAAACAAATATAATATAAATATGCAAATATTGCTCGTTTAATGGTATAGGATTAGTAGTAAATTTATTTATCAACAACATTCCTACGATAGCAAATAAAATCGAACTACTGATTTATTTATACTGTGGCGACTTCATAGGTCACCGGAGTTCATTTCGCGCCGGCTCCTGCGTAACGCGGGCGCGAGCCGTCTCAGTACCTAAAATGCCTAAATTGTCTGAATCAATCGCCCTTAATAAATAGTATTAGAATTTAGAATCGGCAATTGGGACGCTCGTCACGGTCGGCTCTTAATAAATAGATGCAACCTTAGGATGAACAGATGTTGATGTGATGACCCTGTGAGATGAAAATTCTAAAAGTTCATTATAAATTTTTATAAAGTGTGTCTATATTCTAAATAATGGACAGCGTTGCAAATGTAATCGTTGGCATTTTGTTTTTTTTTAACTAGCATGAAGCTAAACCAACTAAAGAATTCGTGGACGAGCAGGCCAGACGCGGTCCTAGCCTGACATTTTGGGGGGGGGTCACGCGGCTGAAAATGTAGCACCCCCCCCCCCTCCAAATCATACTCGTCAAAAATCGTAGTCAATACAAGTTATAATACATACATATTTTTTTTATATTTTACGAAAATTTTCAGCGTTTACGGCTGTATTGACATAGAAGTTTGATTTTATTACAGCTTATAGATATTATAGACTTGAGTTAATTTAATACATGTAAGCGTTCATGAGTAAAGGGCAACCCCCTTTTTAAGTTTAAAATGATTGAAAATATTTTTTTTTATATAATGTAATTAAAAATTCATAATATTTTTCGTAATTATTCCTATATCTGTGTTGTAAGACTTTACTTTGTACCAAATTTCAAGACTCTGTGTTCATAGGAAGCACCCTGTAGGTTTTGATTCCCTTGCGAATGTCGAAATTTGCGAAAATTTTCAGCATTTACGTCTGTATCTTTTGATTGCGTTGGCTTATAAGGTTCATTTCTTCACAGCATTTAGGGGCCGTAGACTTGAGTATTCGATATAAATTTCAGCTTGATACCTCTACGCGTTCCAGACAGATAAAATCAAACGTATAAGCCAACGAAATCAAAAGATACAGCCGTCAATTTTTTTTTCATTTTTTCGCAAATTTCGACATTCGTAAGGAATTCAAAACCTAGTGTAGTTCCCGTGTTAGGCCGGGAGATACTGACACAAAATTTCGGGTCATTTGGATGGCGGTTCTACAGGGGTCATAGTACGCAATGATAAAAAGAAAAATGATGGTCAGAACGCTGGTACTGGCGGACTAGTCGCGTGGGCGTTAGTCGAACTCGTTGGATAAATAGCGAAAGTCAAACGATTTGTAACACAAAAATTTTAGAATTTACCGATAGCCCACAAAAAAGTTGTAGGCGGTAGTGTCATGCCATACTTTTCCGGTGTGACTTACAGCCCGCCATACCGACGCGAATGCGTTGATTTAAAAAAAAAAAACAATTCAACCATTTGTACCAGGCTAAGTTTTGCACAGGTAATCATCATCGTGCAGCTATTTACGAAAATCACCATGCCATACTTTTCGGACGATTCCAAATGGTCACCATACCACCGAAAATCTACAAAATTTTTTTTTTTTCGCCAAACGATTTGTACCAGTATTGCATTTGGATTTTTGGAGAGTATTTGATAAAATGTGATCATTATTATATTTGCCATACTTCTA
The DNA here is from genome assembly GCA_907164665.1 of Colias nastes. NCBI lineage: Eukaryota > Metazoa > Arthropoda > Insecta > Lepidoptera > Pieridae > Colias > Colias nastes. Next base: position 54,656 of record CAJQZM010038159.1, on the reverse strand, counting down.
GTAGGGGGAAAAAGTGCTGCCATACTTGAAAAATTAATTTATTCGTCACGTTTCAAAAATACGACTGTACAATACGTAAAATAATTTTTTACAGTATGGGATCATTATATTCTGTTTGTTTGTATACAATTCTACCTAGAAAATAATATCGCAGATTGCAAACATGGGGCGGATGATTGTAAGACTTAAGCCAAGACGTAAAAAAAAATGAAAAGAATTGGCGATTTGTACCAGTACGGCATTTTTGGAAAGTATATGATGCAACGTGACCATTATTATATTTGCCATACTTTTAATAGAGGGAAAAATTAGTGCCATACTGCTACAAATCATTCAAAATACGAATAAAATCTTACAATTAAAAAAAAATCTTATACACATTCGCCACCTCCTACAGGTATGGCATTATCACACTTCTATTTATAATCATTCAGGAGTTGTAGAAAAAAAAATTTGCAGATTTTCGGCGGTATGGTGACCATTTGGAATCGTCCGAAAAGTATGGCATGGCGATTTTCGTAAATGGCTGCACGACGATTAGATGGTTACCTGTGCAAAAGTTAGCCTGGTACAAATGGTTGAATTGTTTTTTTAAATCAACGCATTCGCGTCGGTATGGCGGGCTGTAAGTCACACCGGAAAAGTATGGCATGACACTACCGCCTACATCTTTTTTATGGGCTATCGGTTAATTCTAAAATTTTTGTGTTACAAATCGTTTGACTTTCGCTATTTATCCGACGAGTTCGACTAACGCCCACGCGACTAGTCCGTCGGTACCAGCGTTCTGACCATCATTTTTCTTTTTGTCATTGCGTACTAAGACCCCTGTAGAACCGCCATCCTGTTACAAATGACCCGAAATTTTGTGTCAGTATCTCCCGGCCTATGTACACAGAATCATGAAATTTGTTACAATGTAACGTCCTAAAATACAGATTTACGAATAATTGTGAAATACATGAATTTTAATTAGATTATGTAAAAAATATTTTAAAAAATCAAACTTCTTGTTTATGCTGAAAATTTTCGCAAATTTCGAAATTCGCAAGGGATTAAAAAAAATTTTAAACGGAAATTTAGTTGTGCGAGTGACTCAGATTCGCACTTGGCCATTTTTTTATATTTTGTCCAGTATAAGAATTTTTTTCTATTTTATCGAGTACGATTTTGGGGGGGGGTCATGTCCCCCGTGACCCCCCCCCTGGGACCGCGCCTGGAGCAGGCAGTTATCAAGCCAAATGCAGGTTATCGATTCTTCAATCGCCGCATCTCATATTTAAAAACATAGAAATGTTATGGGCATATTGCAAATATGTATCATATAATGTAGTACGAATTCACAAATGTCGAATACAATTATTGATGGAAACGCAAATTGTGCTTTTTTTACTGGTTATATAGTTAATAACTTAACCTACTGAACGGATCTGTATGAAATTTGCTACATGAATAGAATATTGTAGGTAAATGCAGGCTATTTATTACCCGGGTACACCATACTTATGTAACTGTAATCCCCGTTCTTGACTAGGGCATTTCTGGCCGCTAGATGGCGCTCAATAAATCTACATTGGGCGATGGAAATTGCATCGCTCATGCTGCAATCTTTGCAATAATTATTGTTAATTTATATGTTCTAATGTCACCGAACTAGTTGTAATTAGTTTCTTATTCTATTTTGACGATTGTAAATGAAGTCTAGTCATGAATGAATATGAGTTGGAAAATGTAATATGTTTTTGCCCAAGTCCGATCATATTATAATTTATATGTAGTCTCATAAAGTAGGTATTGATTATTGAAATTTTTTATGAAATGGTAAGGTTGGGATTAATCCCAACCTTACATTTTCTTAAGAAAAAGAAATGAAATACGTCAATATTAAGTAGTATAAGATTTATTTCAGACTAACAATAAATACTTATCACAGTAAATCTCTATATTGCGTCCTTAATTCTGTAGGTATATAAAATTTTTCGTTCACCTTACTTTTAAAGGGTTGGACCAATAATTTGTGTACATTTTAATGGGTTTAGGGAGGATATATTTCAATTCGTAAGTATTTTAAATTTTTTGTTCACCAGAATTATTAACGGCTAAAGTTTTGAAATCGGTACTGTAGATCCAGATTTTAACGCGTTCAAACAAACAAACTTCTGCTTTTTATTACTGGTAAATATAGATTTAATATGACGTTAAACGTAGCAAATTTTATATAAATTAGTATGGACATAAATCTATTCTACTGCTTTTATTACAGTTTTGGGATATTAGAAATAATAACACAAAAAGATCATTTAAACAATAATTTATTAAGATAATTCATTAGCAATTTAAACAAGTATATTTAATGTAAAATATTAATAAATTCATAGTGTTTGAGTATATTACAGTAATTTGTTTGAATCGCAACAATCACAACATAATTTACAATAGGGAAATTCAAAAACAAATTCAGTCGAAAAACACTTTAAAAATTACATAAAACTTAAACACAATTTAGGAAACCTGTCCATTTCAAATGCATTTGTAACTAACAATGTTGTAATTAGTAAAATATAGATTAAAAATCCATAGAGTGTTATATAATGCAACTTTTCTGGCCAATTTCACAACTTGCAAGTTTTAATTTAGCCATCTGTCAGTTAAAATGACAATGTATGAAAATATATAGTTTCGATTAGGCTATCAGTGACTTTATCAGTAAGTTGAGAAACTGGCAGTTACAAATTAATAACTTTCATAAACCATATCTAATTAATAAAATATCTTAAACACTTGACAATTTTTTTTAATTTGTAAACAAAAATGCATTCCGTGTGTCACAAATAAAGGAAACTTAATATTAATACAAAAATGGACAATTTCGTGATATCAAAACGAATAATTTAACATTTCGTAGAAAAACCCTAACTCAAGCTCATTTATATAATACACTTGAAGCCTTAAAATATCCTAAGTTAGCCGAAATTGAGATTATTATGCTGTTTTGTGCTACTTATATAGTTAACTGTTACAAATATAATAAAACATTGAATTTGTATATATATTTTGGCATCTATTTGATGAAAACGATTTTATAAAAGAAAACTTGTATAATATTTTTCACATTTTCAGAGATCAAATTGTCATGTTATTTAAAAAAAAACTCATGGAATTTTAAGAAATAATTATAAACACCAATAGATATTTTGTATTGAAACATGATTTCTATGTATACAAAAATCGATATAATTGTACATAATTTTAAATCTATATTGAATATTAATTGTATTTTAGATACCATCGGCCAAAATATTATTAATTATAAATATAAATAATAAATAATTGTCATTATCGTGAATACAGTTTCACTTTAGTTGCGTGTTCTAATATAATAAATATGAGATTGTCATGTTTATTTGTTTGTATGACAATTACACGAAAACAGATAGAAAAGCAATGAATTTAATAAATAACTCGATTATATTTTATTTTGTCATAGAAATAAGTTGTAATTGGCTAAAAGAAATATGATTTTAATATAAAATAAGTTTTACTATACCAAAAATGACCAAACAAGTACTTAGTTATACCAAAAACATAACTATAAAATGTAGCTTTCAAAACATAATTTTGTATCAAAGGACAATTCTTCGTCCAACAAAAAAATTAACTTTACATACTGTGTTTTTTCTATTTCTTTATATGTAATTGACATACACCTACACTTTTAATAGTTTACACCAATAATTTAACTTAAAATGTCACCCAATCAAGCAATTTTACTTTAAAACTTCTTCACCTTTATTTCCAACACAACTAAAGTGTAACTTTTAAGTTCTCACCACAACTAAAGTGTAACTTTGAAGTTCTCACCACAACTAAAGTGTAACTCTTAAGTTATCTCCACAACTAAAGTGAAACTGTGTTCACTTTCACTTTACATATTATATACCATTCTCGAATTTCACTTCACACTAACACATTACACTAAAATGTCACTTTACTGTCACTGAAGCACTTTAGATACACTATTAATATATATAACGAAATTATATATATGGCTTTTAATAATTATTATATTATACATAATTAAACTGATAATATTAAAAGAAAATAATAATTTTAATAGGTAAAGTAAATTAATTATGTGGTATCATAGAAATTATTAGTATTGTATTTATATTATTACATGAAATAAATAAAATATTAAAACTTTAAGTAGACGTAATTACAATTTTAAGTAATATTAATTTCTCAGGCTATATTTTCCAATATTCTACATCTAACATTTAATATTGCGTCTAAAATGATACATAACAACTATAATACTTGATTTTCATTATATTAGCCCGTATTTGTTCCCATTACAAGGATAGACATACAAACGTTAATTTTTTAAACACCTAAATCTTCCATACATTTATAAATTAAGGGTGCTTTTTCACCAATAATGTGCAAAGATGTGTAGCGAGAAATGTATTTGTCCACAAATCATATCGCTTCATTTAGTCTTAGTTTAAAGCGATACTATTGATTATTTACAAACACATTCCTCCACACATTCTCGCATATCATTCAGGTGGAAAAGCACCTTTATTCCAATATCAACTATGAAGCTATATACTGTTGGTTACATTTTAATATTTACTTATTCCATCCAAATGCTAATTAAAGATTTATCATATATTGTTTATTCATATCAATAAATACTAAAAGCCATATAATAAGTTTATTTCGCGTTAAGATGATCAGCTCTGTTCCAAAGACGCGTCCGATTGGTTGGCGCTCAACGAATCACCTTTCGGCATCACTTTTGGCGCGCTTTTGCCGACGAATATTTCCACCTCCTGAAAAATAAAAATAAAATAGATTAAGTACTAATATCCTTCATTAATACCAAATAAAAATAAGCTCCAAGAATGATGGTCCCATTTACAAAATTATTTCACCAACAATATCTTAAATCAACTGGATAGATTACTATGTAACACTAAGGGCCGATTTTTCAATGCTCGGATAAAACTTATCCGTCCAATAAAATATTACACGATAATATTAAAATGTCACGTAAACTGGCAAATACGGGAAATTAGAATACGTTTTTAAAATGGTAGTTTTATACATTACTCGACGAATAAGTTTTAACCAAGGATTGAAAAATCAGCCCTAAAACGCAAAAAATTAATTGCATGTAATTTTTCTTCTTAATTCTCTGTTTTTATATCCAACAAATAGATATAAAACAAGGGACTATAGTTATTCTTTACACATTTTCATTATATGAGTATAATTTATTTTATTTCTATCTAAAAGTTTAAACAATAAAAATTACATAAATATTGTAAAGCTACATTTTCATTAATTACATAAAAATCTCGTACATCTACTATTTATTTATTTACCAAAAATAAATACAATACACACCTGACTCCCTTCAACTCCCATATCGTTGTCTCTCTCTTGACTCTGACCGGCGACGGTTGCACGCGCGGCCAGTTGTCTCTCTCTAGCTACACGCCTGTAAAGTGAAAGTGTAAATGTAAAGTGTAATTTTTGGGGGAGAGGTAAAGTGTAACTTTCGGTGGAGAGTTAATTAAAGTGTAATTTTTGGTGGAGAGGTAAAGTCAAAGAGGAATATTGACATGTATAGTTTGTACAAATATCTGTAAGCCTTAGTTTATGTTACTTATATTCTGCCTTGGGTTATGGAAATCCATAAAAACGAATTTCACTTAATATGTAAGATTACATAGTATCTGAGTGTACCGACATAATGAAAAGAATAGAAGAAATAACAATCATTACTTTATACTTATGATCATAATTTTGGGCTCATAATTAAAAGGACAGGACATGCATGCTTTGCACATTTTGCGGTACATGTCACTCGAGTGATCAGTGAAAATAGGGTACACATGCACTGGGGTATCTTTCTTACTATTCAAATCCAACTCAAGTGAGCTATTGACATAGAAATAAATTAACATTTATACCCGGCGCGGCGTAAGATGATCCCTATGACAGTTCGTCTTAGTGATTGCTCGTATGATGGATCGTGTCGATACTTTACTATTTTATAGGCAAAGGCGTGGTTTGCATTCAGCCACGTCGGTAAACATGTTTTTACAAATATTATAAAATGAATTTTTAACGTCTATTATGTAAACGAAACGGTAAGTAAAACGAAAGTTTTCCAAAACATAAAAATGCACCTTATCATTTTCTCGTAATTTTTAACCCGTTTAACACAGTGTATATTATTTTATCATGAAAATGGAATCCACCATTTAATTTTTCTAAAAAACTTATATTATCATAGGTAAGTAAATTAACGCGAACGGTAATTAATTAATTAATTATGCTGCGATCTTCTGTTCCATTCAATAGTGAATGAACTATAGCTTAAGCATGGAAAAAATGTGAACTCGTTTCCATTATCGAAATTTGTTTATCGATACTTCCGCACTAGTCGATAAATGCCAACGATGTAAGTTTTGAAGGACGTAAACGTAAAGTCAGATTGATATAATTTCTCGTAAATGTTAAGAATTGTTATAATTCCAACGGAATATCATTGTAATGGCATAAAGCTACGTAAAAAATAATAAATGCCATTTTTAGACGCCTCCAATACGTTTCTAATTTAATGGTGACGCCATTACAAGTTTGTCTCTTGAGAATAACTGTCAGTGTCATAGGGATCATCTTACGCCGCGCCGGGTATAACATAAAAATAGACAAATCCTAAACAATAAACGTTGAAATTTACTGGAAGGACTTTTTCAATGCTATTCCTTGTGCCTTAGTAAAAACGTTAAAAAAATTATATAGCACGATTGGCCGAGCCGTTCTCGAGTTTTACACTTAGCAACACATTTTTATTATATACACTAGCTGTACCCCGCGGTTTTACCCGCATTGCTCCGCCCCTATTGGTCTTAGCGTGATGATATATAGCATATAGCCTTTCCTCGATAAATGGGCTATCTAATACCGAAAAGAATTTTTCAAATCTGACCAGTAGTTCCTGAGATTAGCGCGTTCAAACAAACAAACAAACTCTTCAGCTTTATAATATTAGTATAAATAATTATAAGTATAGATAAACTAAAATACCTGCGATGCTCCAACATAGCTTTCCTATCGGCTTCTCTCTTCTCCGCAGCGAGCCTTGCCTTTTCATTTTTCACTTGCGGAGTGCGAACCACTTTGCCCCTTGCTGGTGAAGCCGTGGGTTTAGCTATTGGTGCCGCTATCTGAAATATTACAATAATAATTTCTTAATAAAATTAATAAATAAAAATATATTAACACAAAAAATTACATACTTCAAGAAGTGAAACAGACGCAAAAAATTATAATAAAAATCGGTTCAGTCGTTTAGGAATAGTTCAGATACAAAGATAGGCACAGAAGAATTATATATTATGTACAGATTATAGATAAGTAGCACCTCTTGCCAATTATTAGCTTTCAACGCATCAATATTTGCGTTCAAAAACTCTGCCTCATTGGAGCGTAGGTAGAGTTCTGTTTCGGACACTTTTTAATCGTGATTACGAGCCTAATTGTTTATTGTATGTCAATGTGAATGTTATTAAAATAACTTTAACTTTACCACTAAAAAAAAATAAAAATATCTAACAAGTTGTGGCAACTTGTAATTAAAACAGCACTCGGCTTTTCTATATGTATCTTTTATATCTGTTATTGTGTAATGGTGTCTATTTTGTAAGTTGTCTTAAATAAATAAAATAAAATAGACTATTACTTCCAAAGTACCATACCTCTTGCCAATTATTAGCTTTCAACGCATCAATGTGTGCATATAGAGCGTCCACATTCCTAACTTGCAAGCAGACCATGTCCCAGAAGCCCTGTAGATCTTCCAATGTTGTAGGGAATTGCTCGTCACCACGCTCGTTTATATTGTTGTAGCAGAGACCTGGAATGTTTTTATGGGTTTTTGTGAGGAAAAAAACAAAAAATAATGTATATTTTTTGTGCACATGTAATAAAAAGTAGTTTCTACTGTGTATATGAGAAGTTTGATTAAAAGTCGTGTTCATATTGCATTGCAAACGATAATTAAAATAACATCAAATCAGCTAGTTGCTACTTAAATGTTATCGCTCAAAAACAATTCAAAGATTTATTGAAAAAAATTACAAGCTTATTTGGTGTTATTTGAAAATGGATTACGGTCCGAATTTATAAAAGAATGTAAATATAACATGATTCTCAAAAAATCTATGATCTTCATACTTATATTGTACCAAAATGATTGTTATTTTCATGTCAAGTTACACATATTTAAACACACATATCCCAACCCAGGCTGCTTTGCCATGACACATCATGGTTGTTTTTAAAAGGAAAATAGATAGAAAAAAAAAATTTGCAATCTTATAGTTTTTAAAGCATATCACTACATAGTATAAAACAAAGTCGCTTTCTCTGTCCCTATGTCCCTTTCTATGCTTAAATCTTTAAAACTACCCAACGGATTTTGATGCGGTTTTTTTTAATAGATATAGTGATTCAAGGGGAAGGTTTTAGTATATAATTTATAAGGTTTTAGACAAAGCGGGCGAAGCCGCGGGCGGTAAGCTAGTACTAAATAAATAAAACCCATACTAACCTTCAAACTGTTGCATTTTCTGTGTAGCTAGTAGTCTGGCTTTGCCTGACGCCGCTCGGAGCAATCCCAATATTTCTTCACTGATATTCTCTTGGTTCTGAAATTTGTTACGTAATAAAATTAATACAAATAACAATAGATTTTTAAATATTCTGAAAAACAAAAGGTTAATTATTGCTTTTTATTTATTAAAAACTTATGTTCATATCTTGTGTTATGTAGTTATGAAAATAACAAAAAATTGGTGGATTGAATGAATATACAAATACTCAAGAGTTAGTTTATGGTAAAGAGAAAAAGCTAGTTTCTAATTATTTCTACTATTAATACTATTTCTTCTTCAAATTAAACTAATAGTTTGAGATTATGTTAGTATGAATATAATATACAATTAATGTTTTCCTTCCCATTCATCATGTTAATATGAACATAGAACAATCACTACATAGTATAAAACAAAGTCGCTTTTTCTGTCACTATGTCCCTTTGTATGCTTAAATCTTTAAAACTACGCAACAGATTTTGATGCGGTTTTTTTAATAGATAGAGTGATTCAAGAGGAAGGTTTTAGTATATAATTTATTAGGTTTTAGACAAAGCGGGTGAAGCCGCGGGCGTTAAACTAGTAGAACAATAAATCAGTTCTTAGTTCAGATATAAAATGATGATGTATTTTAAATCAATTTGTCATTGACGATTTCAATGGCAAATTAATACAAGAAATATAAAGTGTATTTTAAATGTTTCTATAGAAATAAAGTCCATCAATTGTAACTTTATAAGAATCATATGATATATAATATTATGTAGTTTCATTTGCATGTTGTATTATCATGTCAGAGACTAGAAAGTTTAGTTCTTTAAAGATTTCATTCATACATTTATTTTAAAGTTTTTCATACAATATTGAAGAACCTTTACACATATACAGGGTGTCCCACTATTGGTATACTAAGCGCAAAGGGACTTGTAGTTTTGCGTACACTGATCACGTAAAAAATACTAAAACAACAAAATTACGCCAAAAATTTTTTGCTTAATTTTTCCTTCAAATCCATGTTTTCGTCTCTAGCTTCGCGCAGCCGGCATATACCGCTTCTCTAATGTGAGCATTTTGTCTATGAAAACATAATCTTAAATGATACCTCACGTGCTGGTGGCAAAGTTGGGCGGGTCGATTGTTATGGGTATACACATAGAGTTTTAAGAATTCATATATTTGAAAAAAAAATGCGTCTGGAATTTTATAAGTATTTTTTACGTACTCAGCGTATGCAAAACTATAACCTCCTTTGAGCTTTGTATACCAACAGTGGGACAGCCTGTATAGTACATAAAAAGTTCTGAAAATTAGAACAAAAATGTGCTAAATATATGACGATATTAATCACTTTAAGATTCTATAAATGTTTTTCTTTAATTAAATATTTTAGAAAAACATCTATTAATTTGCTCTGTATACAGTAATAATATATTATAAGAACTCACCTGTAAGCTTTCCAATTCCTTCTCAGCTCCAACGGCGAGCGCAATCAGCCGCTCCGTTTCCTTCTTCTCCAAATCGATGAAATAATACGCGTCCTTAACAACCTCCCCATTACTCGTCCCCACACCGTTCACACCATTCGATTTCACACTGTCTATTATCACAGTATCACCGTTTGCCACTGCACTAACTTTCTCATCAGTCTTTTCTTGCGGAATATCCGATTTCTGAGGCGACAAATCCGCCTTACTCTTCCTGGGGGATAAAACTGGTAATTGCGCACGAAATTCCGGCCGCAAATGCCTCAGAACTGGTAGGACAGACGAGTCTTCTTTTGTAGGACTGCTGTTTTCACTGTCGAAGCTGTCGTCTGATCTCCGTGGAGACACGAACCTATCGCTCTGGCAGTTCAGAGATTTCTCTGTTAGGACTTTGGCCTCATCGTCCTCGCTCGAACTCTTCAATTTGTGCCGCTTCTGATTGAAGAAACCTTGCGCCAACGCGCCTGGTCCGTACAAACGCTCCACGCGTTGCTGTATGAAACTTTTCATGGGGCTCGTCAATTGCTCCCCATTTTCCTTAGTTATCTCTACCCTCTTCGAAACTTCGTTGGACGAAATAGTATACGATTCAGCACTAAACCTACTCTCCTTTCCATTCGTTGTTACCGTTTGCCTAAAATTTGATTCTGAATAACTAGACTTAAAGGCTACTTCTTTAGCATTATCCACTTCATCCTTCTGAAGCATTGAGGACGCAAAGTTTTTGCTCTCAGTCGATATGTAAGATCGACTGGTGGTCGTCATCGTTGGTCCCAGGAAGTCGTTCTTCAACTGCTTATTCTCAGCAGCCATATAAGCATGGGAGGGCGTAGCTATATATGGATCCGTGTGCGCCTTTGAAGGCGCTTTTGGTGTCAAATTCGTCCGAGTATCATGAGGAACGAACGTCGGCACCAGCAGTTTGTTAGCGCTGACGGGCACTGGCACGAGAAGCGAGTTATTTTCGCTCCTGTATTGGTAAGTGTGTGTTATCGGCCTTATGGGTGATGCTTCGCGGCTTTTATTGATGTCCTGGCGTAGTTTGGAATCGTATGTCGTGAGATTCGTGTAACCATTGACGGAGCATGCCAAATTCAAGTAGCTGGGCTTCTTTTGCGGTGGATCGTCGCGTTTCTTGTGATGACTTCGCGATCTGTGACTCGACGAGTCTACGAGGATCTTTGGAGGTGGTTTCAAGAGGTTTTCTGACTTCTGAGCTTGATGTTTTGGTGTTGGTGTAGAATCTTCAGGAGTTCTGGGTGGTGAAAGTGGAGTTGGAGTGATATTTGGTTGTAGGGAACCAGCCCTTTCTTGTATTCGCGATGTAAATTCCTTTATCCGACTAGTTGTTGACGATGGTGTTAAGAGATTCAAGCTTCCTGATGTGGTATCTGTAAGAAATACATTTTCATTAGTCTGATTATTAGTGTGATGATCATAAAATTGAATAAAACGATTGTTGAAATTTTGCTTAATATCACATCAATAAGAACATTAATGAGAAGAGGATGTTTATTTTACATTTAAATTAATTTAATTCGATTTTATGCACACAAGAGGCCACCTATTTGTTATTAACAATGGTATTTTTGTGCCAATAAAAATAATTTTCTACATAAAATTATAATACTACACTTCAACACATACTTAAGTACAAAGATATATCTTCAACTTAATCTCAAACCACATCTATGATTAAAAATTACATAAGCATTACAACATCACAAAACAAACATGACACCGTGACTGAACAATGCAAAAAATCCACAAAGATAATGTCAAAGCACTTATTTAGCATATTTTATACAAATACGGCGCTAATATTACGCAAATTCTAAGCATTGAGCAACTCACAAGTAAACATTGGGAAATAATCACACATAATCACTACACAGTATAAAACAAAGTCGCTTTCTGTCCCTATGTATGCTTAAATCTTTAAAACTACGCAACGGATTTTGATGCAATTTTTTTAATAGATAGAGGAAAGAGGAAAGTTTAAGTATATAATTTATAAGTTTTTGACAAAGCGGGCGAAGCCGCGTGCGGAAAGCTAGTTATATTACAAAGCACATTTGCCACTGGTGTTTGTGCAATGAGCGAGCACACCATTTTTACTCTATAGATTATTTTATCAACAAGGTCGCGATTGATAAGTTGTTAATCGAGATTATGTTTTATAAGAATCAAATTTGATGTAATTTTTTAAACAGCTGTTTTGTAATATGCCACGAATTTGCAAAACGGCATGACTTTTTACTGTGTAATGGAATGAGACGGCTAAATCATTCATATTTATTAATAGTTAGATTATTTCTATGCATTTATGAATGAGAATAATAAATTAGATAAGCTGTTTTATGGATGAAACAATGGAATTACCTTTTTTTTTCAACACTGTAGTTCGCTCATTATAAATAAATTTATAATCTGTTTAAAGTGTCAAAATGTATATTTTATATAGCTGATATTAGTAATTATAAATTAGAGGTATGTATGTTCGCTCATTTGTGCAATTTTGAAGTTATTAAATAGGCTGTAAGGTTTATTTTGTACTGGATGAAATGGTAAGAAATTTCATACCTTTACTACATTAATGAGCATTTATTACTTTTACCCATCACAACTGTATTGATTTTGTCACAAAAATATATAAATATCTTTCTATATCACTACATAGTTTAAAACAAAGTCGCTTTTTCTGTCCCTATGTCCCTATGTATGCTTAAATCTTTAAAACTATGCAACGGATTTTGATACAGTTTTTTGTAATAGATAGAGTGATTCAAGAGGAAGGTTTTAGTATATAATTTATTAGGTTTTAGACAAAGCGGGCGAAGCCGCGGGCGAAAAGCTAATCCATCTATAAATCACTACATAGTATAAAACAAAGTCGCTTTCTCTGTCCCTTTGTATGCTTAAATCTTTAAAACTATGCAACGGATTTTGATGCGTTTTTTTTAAATAGATGAGTGATTCAAGTGGAAGGTGTTTGTATATAATTTATTAGGTTTTGAACAAAGCAGGCGAAGCCACGGGCGGTAAGCTAGTATACTATAGTTCATTTCTTACACCTTAATATGTAGAAACGGGATGTATATGACTCAATGAAGTTTGCATGATGCATATAAATAGTTTAATTTTAATACAAGTGTTATACCCACATATATGGTTAAGGTATTCAATAAATTGTATCTACGGTTGTGTTATTCACAACAAAGAGAACATATAATTATAATACAAAAGAGGTTATAACATAAAATACATTGAAATATAAAAGTATCTTTAATGTTAATATTATTTATTAGTTTTCTTGTTTAATAATTACCTTCTTTAATAGTTAGATAGATTTCTCTTCTTAAAAAATATAGGTAATTAGATTGTTGAAATATCTTTTTCCTTAAATAGATATTAAGTTTAACCAACTATCACGTATTTTAGTAGTTTCGGTTTGATAAAACATGCCAACTATTATTAGATTGATGATTATAAACTTGATGTAGGTCATAAAATTGCATTGTTAAGCGAAATCAAATATTGCTTACCTACATTAGTATTTGTTTATGCAGACAAATTTATAATATGCGGATAAAAACGACACTACGGCATATATTTCTTAGTTATCTCAACAATATTATACATCTAAATGTTTTCCCGATAACTTACTAATAAATTAACTATGTCCGTTTATAACAGTATTACTCATGTTATGAGAAAAGCTAAATAAAGAAAACATGAGTATTCTGCAACTAGCCAAACGAATGAGTAACACAGTGTACCCACTACCCATGAAAAAAATAAAACTTACGAAATCACATACTGTGCAGAGGTCAAAAATACATTTTTTCTTATAATAACATTCTTCAACTTACCACCAACGGGCTAACCGCAAAAATTAAACGTTGTTTGCAACAGTTTTTTCACTTCACAAAACTTTAAACTTTACAATTTCAATTTTAGATTCGCACGAGTCAAAATCACAGACGTCAAAGTGTCAAACTTTTTTTCAACTTTTTTTCGAAACGTCACCGGCTGCGGCCTGCGCAGTAGCGGCCGGTCTATGTCGTTCCGTTTCACGGTCTGTGGCGCCTGTGTTTAATCTGTCATTATTTTTCTTCCTCATTAGTCTTGGAAACGACGATTACAGTTTGTTTTATGACTAATATACACGATATGTGCTTGTAACTGGGGCTTATATGAAATAAATTGTTCAATGAAATATTCTGAACAGTGTTACATACTTTACGCGAGCGTATTAGTCGACAAGTTATAAGACAATGACCGAATGGCGAGTATACCAAGTGCGTAGGCCGCACGAAGGTCAACCGATGACTTGTGGCATACATCTTTGTTTGTATGCATTTTGCAATTTAAATTGTAAATGTCCACATGACCTAGTTATTAATTTTTTTTTGCAAGCTAAGGTCAGTTACGTAGGAGGCTATTTCTTGTTATGACTAAGTAATGCCTATTCTCTGATTTTCACTTTGATATATTTTATAAAATCCTGGAGAAAGCCTATTGTGATAGATTTTATAGGCACTGAGACATATTTTTCTATAATAAAAGTTAGGAACATTTTCAAAATACGAACAGTGTTGCTATACTCATAAAACCATTGAGAGCCCCTTATACTGCAGACGAGTTTTTTAGCGAAAAAATATTTGCAAACTGCTGTCGTGCACATTGTTTAAATTCTGTTATGTTCTAAAATATAATATGTTGGTAGTTATATTTTTAAACTTAACGAAAAAGATAAAAAGTAGGTACCTAAACATTTATATTGAAACAAATTGAACGTTCTCAAATTTACACTGTAATTGTAAAATCTAACACTCAATCCGTTTATTTGAAACGGAGCATCTGGTTTTAAAAATAAACACGTAGCGTTGAAAATTTATGGCTAGAAAAGCCAAGATGTGATTGACCTAATGTTGTGATGTGTTTGGACGATCGTAAAAAGGAACGTATTAATTAAAGGAGAACCTATAAAGTTTTAAAAAATAAAATGAAAATAGTTTACCTTTAATTACTGCTTACTATTGTTAAGTTGTATTAACGAAGCATGTGAGACTAAATTAGCCTGTTGTTTCTAAGTGAATATCAATATGTATAATTTTTTCTCAGTCTTATGAACAGTTAATCATAATATACAGTTGAACCGAATATAAAGAAAACAAAATTAGAAAATTTTGTACTTATCTGAATGAACAAAATGTAACTACTTACACAGATTTCTACGAAATTATTGAAAAACCAGCCTTGCAAATTTTGCATTCATTCTAATGAATATGATTAAGGAATATAACAATAAAACTATTTCCCGAAATAATGACTATGGTTTTCTGTGTGGTAAATGGAGATACTTACGTTTATAAAGCACGTAACACATTGCATATAGTAATTGGGTTAGTACTTTTTCATTTATGATACTTTTATTGCCAACATGTACTTACAAAAGGAGAGTTAAATTCTACGGATTTACTCGTGCCTTTGGACCAATTCGATTTTGTAGATTAGACAGTAAAATAAAAACTTCCAAGTTATAATGAATTTCCTTTAGTATTTGGCAAGAAAGCACGCGTATTCTGATTTTCTTTACAAATCTGACGTGCTCCTCTGGTCTTTAGCTTGGTTTAAGTGGCTTATAAATGTTGGAGGTCCTGAACAGGATGCAAGAGATATCTTGCTTATCTGCCGCTTAATTCCAAATTCCCTGTTGTAATCTCCTACTGTTTGAAACGCTAAGTGGTCAAAAAAAGCATCTTATACACTATAATATAAGATATAACTTTGTTTCTGATCCTATTGGCTACATTTTTAAGACAATTTTAGATCGTATTTAGTTATTGTCTAATCTTATTTGAATACAATGATTTTGACAAAAGAAAATTTTCATTCATCACGCCGCGGCCGTCATTCTACAAAATTTTATATATGCCTATATGTATCCCTGTTTAACATTCTCTTTACGCGACGATTACGCTTTTCTTTTTTGTTAATAACAAATTAAAAAGGTAAGCAAAAGTAACAATTATTATTATAGGGTTATCGAAGGTAAGCGTAATCCTACGTCTGTGCAATTAAAAGGTATGCCTGATGGAATACCTTTGCTTCTAATCAACGAACAGATAAGCATTATATTAATTAATTATGATAAGACTGAAGCGTTATTAAAACTATTATCGTTCAAAAGCTTGATAAAGTAGAAGCTTTTGCCCCTCAAATTAATATTGTTTCATATTCATATATCTATTTGACGTCAAAGGGAAATTGCGAGTTGATGAAAATAGTTTGGAAATAAGTGGCTCTGGCTAATTCTTATTTAAAGTTTAGCTTGTTTCTTTTTAACTAATTTTTATAGTAACTAGTTCAACATAGAACATATATTACCTATTACTACTTACAGGGAAATGTATTTTAAAATACATCAATAATAATGTATTTAGATCATAAAACAAAACTTTAAATATGACTGGAATGAAAGTGAAGGAAGTATAATAATGAACTAAATTCATACCTTGTATCTAATGAGATATCGATTCTATTAATAATGTACGAAATGATAAAACTTACATCTAACTAAAAAGCGAAACATCCACAATAAAGAAAACACATGAAAACAGAAATGAAATGTTTATTAATAAATAAATAACACATCGAAAAGTAAAAGCTTACACTAGCGTACATGATAACAATAACAAAAAAGCTAGATAATAAAAAGAGATAACTTATAGTAATAAATAAAGATCGATACATAACAATAAACATGCTTACAGTTAAGCGACACACGACAAACATCAAGACGTGTTTGTGAAGATGAAATAGATGATTAATATTTAATACTATCAGTAGCATTTGCTTCATCTAACATCTTCATTCACACGTAATCTATATATCTAAATTTACCTGAAAAATCGGTGCTGGCGTCGACGTCCAGCGAGCAACTGCCGATAGAGTCCACAGACTTATCCATTACTTTCACAACCAATTTCTTTGAGCTATTCTTTAAAAGATCGGCCGGTTTAACCTCTATTTCATACGGACCTATGCTATCTAGGTCGTGTTCTATACGCACTTCGTTGGACTTTGGCGAAACAGTAGAACTTGGTAGTCTTATATCAGTCTCATCAGTGTTTATGGTTAGTATGGAATCAGGTTTCAAAGTATCGCCAGTCTTGTCCAATATCAATGTGCTCTGACTTGTAAAATTGCTTCGTATAGGCTCAATGTATTCAACGTCATCGTCATATACGAATAGGTGATTGGAATGTCCGTTTAAACCATGTTCGTCAGTCGCGTCCGCCGGTACAGCGTCTATAACTGTCTGTGGTTTAGTAAGACTTTTGTAATAATGATTCTCTAACTTCTCTAATTGGCGACGAGTGTCTGACTGCTTTTTTCTCACCGAATCTATTATAAGTGGCAAATTCAATAGATCCGGTGTCTTCTCTCTGTCCCGTTTGAATAACGGAGAATCATCGCTTTCAAGTTCAAATCTTTTATATTTGGACGAACAATAGTCGTCTATAGATGACGTATCCGACTTCTTGGAATCGAAAAAAGTATCCAAAGAGAAGAAAGACTTCCGTTTTTTCTTTGGCCGGCTGGACTTATCAAAATTCGACGCGACAAAGGGATCTCTAGAGCTGTATTGCTGAACACAGATGTTACTTGTGTTGACTAATGACTTTGGTCTAGATTCTTTAGGTAGACTTAACGGTACGCGGTTCGTTTCAATTTTCCGCGAATCCAAGCTGAGAGTTTTACGAAATCTCTCATTGAGATTGGAGAGCAATACACTTCTTCGTTCTGTAGATTTAGGTGTGACGTTGTAGGAATTTTGCTTGCTGCTAGACGGTTGATTTTCTGGAATGTGCTCTGTATATTTAAACTCTATATCTCGCTCTGAATGATCTGGACTTCTGTCATCAGGTTTCCTGTACGCTTCTGATGGGCATAGAGAGGATTGGCGATTGTCTGGTCGATGGAAAGAGAAGGAGCCTCGATTGGAGGAAGATTGTTTTCTGTCGCAGATGCAATTGCCTATGCAGCTGAGTTTAACGCATGGCCTCTTAGTATCGGACTCCACGTGAATATTATGACTTGTAGTTGGAATGTACGTGTCAGGTTTGTGTTTGTGGACGAGGAGGTCCTGTCGTATCTTCTCCAGCCGTTCGTCGCCATTTAAGCCCCGCGTGTACTTCGACTTCGGTGGTCGGAAGAATCTAATCGAGCCGGTGGCATGAGGATCATTTGCTCTTCTCCTTACGAAAGACGGCGAATCCGATATTTTGTTAACACCTAGAAGAAGAACCGGCGACTTTTTGTCCTCCTCATCAGGTAAATCGCTGTGAACAAAAATGAAACAATTAGTCAACAGCTTGAAGCACATCTTTTTTATTATTACAATTGAAATTGCCATACAAAAGTAACTGTATTTTTATCAACTTTAACGTTAACACTTTTCCATAAAAATCTCAATTTAAAATAAACAACAAACAAATAAATTTAAATAAACAATTGGGTTAAAACACAAGAAACACACACAAGCAAAATTAAAGCAAAACATAAAAATAACAAATACTTACCAATACACACACATGGATTAAAATAAGTTAAACACTCAAAGGGAAATGATAAAGAAAGAAAGATAATAAAAGAACTAGCATGTATCAAATGTTACTGATGTCAATGAAGGGTAATGGTTATTTGAGAAACATTTATAATGAAGAACATTATGAAGATGTACTGAAATAGTAACATGTAATAATTTTATTGTTAGTACTAAATGTAAAGGTAAATGTTTTGTGAAAATTACTACTTACAACCCTTTCAAGAATCATAAAGAAGTAACACCTGTAATAGGTAATAGGTAATAACTTGAATACCTCACATCAATTTATTTTAGTAAAGATATTTTACCAAAATGTATTCATGTCTACTGTCACGTTTTAAACTTTTTTATCAGATTTCTTTACGGACTTAGGTAAGTATTTTAAATTTTACAACAATATAACCCACTACAAAAAACTGCACAAATTGCAATGATAATTACCCGTTTATCATCAACACAAACAAAGTTCTAATTAACTTGCATTTAGTTTAATTACGTCGCAAATTATACATACTCATTACTTACTTACTTCATAAAACAATAATGTGATTTTATCACGATAATTATGAAAATTTTGCTCGCGTGTTTTGAGATCTGTCTGTATTGTCTGAGCTTATATTTATAAATTATTGGCCTGTAAATCGTTGAAAAAATTCTAGCAATACTTGGCTCTGGATTTAGTTGAAATATTAATCTCTGATACATATTTAATACTAAATAAAATACCAAATTGCATATCGCAATAGTATCGCTTCAAACGCTTATGAAGCGATACTATTGGTTGTTTACAAACATGTCTCTCCATAAGCATCATTGCACATCTCTAGTGGAAAAGCACCCTTATTGTACAAATCTAGGACTACCTTTACTAGATGCTTAACAAACAAAATTTAAAACCATATCGATCCAAGCAGTTTTTAAAACAAAAACATTGCGTGATTCGTTCTAATCATTTAGCTTTATCGAGTCAGGGAGTGCCAGGACACGTGGGGTTCCAACCTGGTACATTTGAGGGGAAATACGATATAAATGATCAATATGTATGTATAAACAATAAATGGTGCAACTACCTAGTTTCACCAATTTTTATCCAGATAGTTGGGAATACTATGCAAAAGTTCGTCAAATAAGGAGACCAATGCAGTTGGTCGAAATTTTGGCGAATTTCATTTTTTAAAACATTCACCATTGATTTTAGGTTAGTTTAATGTCTCCGGATTAGTAGTGTAGATGACATGTCGTTTAAAAAGTTAAGTTTTGAAGTGCGTTATTAAGAAATGTTCTTAGATGTTAGAGATTGGTTATCTGAGTGTTAAAAACCTTTCAAAGCAACATGGTTAAATTTTACAATCTTTTGTCTTTTCTAGCTAGATAGTTTTCCCATATCTCTTTCCCTGTATTAAAGTGAATAATTCCAGAATTTTCTACCATTTAACTGAATTGTCTCTTAGCTCGTATTTGAGATAACACAGAACAGGTTCCATACATGTGAATATTCTATTAACGTTTGCGTACATTATACCATTAAAGGAAACGAGTTTCTGACCTCAGATCTTTTTAGAATTCAGCGAGTGGAAGGTCACAGCAATTGTGCAATTATTTGATTTCATAATAAACAAAACAAATCATCGGATATAGAATTTAAAGTGGGTGTACTCTTCTTCAGAACAGACTGTACAGACATTTGAACGAATAAGTTGACTTACTTTTCCAAGTTTGTTATCTTTGCTTGAAACTTTTATCTTGGACAAGGCATTTTTGGCAAGAGGCAACATAACAGTTCCAGTAAATAATATACATATTCAGAGTATATATCTTACTATTAACATACATCAGATTAATCAAGAAAAAGATATGGCATATAAAGAAACTGTTTACAAGCTTGCTTTGCTAAAGAAGTGGTAGCGGCTAGATCATTGAAGGCTCAAATTATATTTTATACTATCTGTGCTCCGCAGTTTTACCCGCATTGCCCCGCTCCTGTTGGTCTTAGCGTGATGATACGATGCCTACTGCCTATAGCCTTCCTCAATAAATGGGCTATCTAACACCGAATTTTTCAATTCGGACCAGTAGTTCTTGAGATTAGCGCGTTCAAACAAACAAACAAACTACTGATGATAAGTATACACAAGTGTCGAGTATCCCATTGACCATAAGGATATTAGCACGGATGTGACTAAGCCAGTCAGGAAATCAGGTGACGATGATGGTTTTTTCACATAATATGTATAAGTATATGTAGTTTGTATGTATTTAAACGGGAGTATAGGGTAGATATTGCGTACTTAAACTTATTATTGTTTGCTATTAAAATATTACGAATAAAATACACGCCTAATCGGTAATTCGATCCCGAGTCGGTACTAAAAAATGGTTTAGTAGGAAATAAAAGGCTTATGGCTTTAATTTGATGGTGAAGTAAAGATAATATCAGCTCTGAGACAGTTCACTTTTACACAATTAAGTACCTACACTATTCGTACCTATTAAATTTATTGATTAATAATTCTTATTTTCAGGAACTTTACTTGGTTTTATTATTGTCTTTATTATGCTGTGTACTTATAAAAGCATATTGATTCAATATGGAAATTATTGATTTTATAACCATCACAATGACACACATACTTTTTCCTGGGAATTAAGACCTTGAAGTTTATAGAGAGTGAAATTTTATTGCGTTAATTTAATAGAACTGAACATTAACAATGTACCAAGTCCCGGCAGCACACTATAAATTCCAACAACCAAACCATGCATTCAATTATGGTCTTTATCATCTTGATGAAAGAGTGCATATTCCACAATAATGCTGTACATCAGAACCATTTGTAATCCACTTTTGCGTGAGATAGAGCAATTTACGCTTTGTCTGGCGAATTGCGAGTGGTGTGAACATGTCGATATAATTCACTAATTACTTGTATGAAAAAATGCAATCAAATGGCAATATTGATTGCATTTTTATCTGTTACAACCTTGCCGTGTACGATACATGTAGGTAATTACCGTTGCTTTTTATAGCGTTTAATTTATTTTATTTGAACGATTAGGGTTTTTTTTATGAAATCGGTTATTTTTAAAAGTATTGCATACGTAATACATGCTCACTTGGGATTTTTTTTTAATGCGAAGCCTTTTGCTGTATACATTTAGTTCTTGAATAAATTGGTCAGTGGTAAAGTATACATGTTCTTTACTATTAAAGAAGTTTTATATACTTTATCGTCATATTCAATCGATTCGTCCATCACTACAACTACCGCTTTATGATCTTCTGTTGTCACACCTTTACTTTGAAACTATAAACGTATACTTTACATAATAAACGTCGAAAATACATTATCGACAAATCCTATCGATACTAGCACATCACTACACAATCACAGGCCATTGGAACTGCTCGCTCCATCGAGTCGCAAATTATCTGCGCTCTTCGCTGATCTATAATATGTGATAACGGGATGTTATTCAAGCCAACTGTATGTGATAAATATAAAAAATATTTCCATACAGCTTTACACATAAAAAAGTGCGAGTCGGACTCGCACATCGAGAGCTCCGAATAAACCGATTATATTATGTTGTACAGACGGACAACAAAGTGATCCTATAAAATATTGCGTGGAGAGTAAAATTTCAAGGTCTTGTCATGGCAATACCTCCACGTCATGGAGTATGGCGACGATTTTGGTATGTTTCTTTTTCACTCGAAAACAACTGAACTGATTTCAATGATAAGCGTTGATTTAGCGTACACCAAAAACACGTGAGGTATAAAAATACTTCCTATAACACGCGGATTTGTCCGCGGGTATAACGGATAACCGCGTGGCACAGCCTCTAGGTACAATAACCATTTTTATCCCTCTTATCCATATATAATAAACAATATTCTGTCAAAATAACGTTTGTCGATTCATCTAGTATGCTATAATAAACAAAAACTTGATTCAATCATTTCACAAATACCTCACGCTCATAAAACTGTAACGTTACAAAAATTATGCCATAAAATTATCAAAACAACGGTAACCGAGCCAGCGGCCGCCATATTGCGGTCAATGAACTCTAATTCGCTTTCCTTGAAATACAGGTGATTTACCCTCTTTTCGCGAGTTTTTAAGGTTAATCTACAATCTACCATAATGATGATATGATTAAGAATAATTTTTCTTATGTAACCTCAAAAAAACCAAACAGATTATGAAAATTGTTGTACCTCGTACCTACTATTATAGAAGTCGATAGGATTTCTTAGTAAGATACGCTATATTTTTTATCGACTTTTAAGTTTTACGGGTGAAGCCGGGGCGAGCGGATATACTTAGGATGGACAGGTGGTCGAAATCAGACCGTGTTATGCAAATGATTTTCACCTGTGTTCCGATGGAAGTATTGCAATGAATCATTTAACATGCCTTTGCCAATTATTTAATTTGCATTGCAATAAGAACGATGATACATTATGTGCCATTCCGATAAATGAATGGTACAAACTCAAATATGTATGAAATATATAAAAAATAACTTAATAAACACGCTTATATATACTAGCTGTGCCTAATAATAATGTAATGTGCCTGTAATAATTGGTTTGTAGATGAATATTTGCTAAGAATGCATTGCGTGACTTTTTACGAGTGTTTGATGGTACATTTACATTCCCATTATACATAACCTAGCCTTCTTAGCTTACCTTTACCACTAGTAAGATACAAACAAGACAACACGATACACCAGCCATTCTAGCAATAGACAATTCCCTTTATAGAGCAATAAATCACAAACATTACTGACAATTGGATAAATAGTTTGCAATTCTTCATAAAATTGAATTAGAGGTCGTACAATCAATTTGGTTCACTAATTCAATAGATGTAATTGCTTGTACCTAGTTTAGTTATTGCTATGTGCGTTTTATTTTTGCACATGTTTCTTAAAACTCGGCGATAATCACTGCTTTTTTGAGGTACATATTTATTTAACTTTGAACTATCAGACATCGGTAGAGTAGTAGGGATAATGTATCCGGAGTGGCATACTTTTTAGGCGCACGTAACCACACATTAATTTATGTCTGTATTACTTTTTATAATTTACCTTGTATTAATTTACTACCTGTGCTCCGCGGTTTCACCCGCATTGCTCCGCTTTTCTTGGACTTAGCGGGATGATATATAGCCTATAGCTTTCCTCGATAAATGGGCTATCTAACACAGAAAGAACTTTTCAAATCGGACCAGTAGTTCCTGAGATTAGCGCGATCAAACAAACTCTTCAGCTTTATAATATTAGTACAGATAATGTCTAGCTGCCAGACCTAGTGATTTAAAATCTAAATATATAACATCATACATTCACACCACTGACAATAAAGAGCCACGTAACATAACACTAGAAAGCCGCTCCCACGAGACAGCAGTCACCATGATTGTATTTCATTGCCACGAATACCAGATTGAAAGCTAATGGTGAAACGTCGTGCTATATTGACTGATAAGAACGGTTGTTTATCTCGTTTTTATGCTGTGAAAAAGTTACGAAAGTTCGGAGACATTTAAATCATTTAATCAATCAGCTGCACTTTGGTAGTATAAATGTTAATTAGCTTTTCTGCCTGAGCGTGGGACCAGTAATAAAAAGCATATGATCCCAGATATCCAGACTACAATATATATGTGCAAAATATTATTTCAGCAGAACTGTGTGAAAGATTAATTCCATCTTCAATCTGCATCTGTCTTCATCCTTACACACTTTCGCGTTTATCATAGTAGGATTCACGTACAATACAATTTTAATTGCAATGAAATGATTATTATCAAGGGATCCTCTGCACTTACACTAAACCCAAGAGGAGGTAGAATATTTTCAATCAAAATATAGACCCCAGAAACATTTTAATACCCGAAACAATTTCTATTCCTTTCTCTTAATTCTTTATAATCAAAATTACGACAAACCCTCAAAATTATAAAAAAAAAAATTCTCTCATGAGAAAAACAATCGTCTGGCTGTTACACTAATTTTGCTCAACGTAAATCGACATGGAGCATCACGCTTCCATTGTTTCACTAATAACGTGAAATGTTGGGAATGACAATAGTGAGGGTGGATATATTTGCACAATGCTGTACACTGGGCAAAAAAATGTACAACTGTTGGAAGTTGGTTTTTTGTGTGTCGCTTTTTTGTCTGTTGTAAGTTGTACATTCAGAAATTAAAATCTTTAATTTCTAAATGTAGATATAATACTCACGTAAAATCAAACACAAGTAAATACAATGCTCTTGTTGTACAAACATCATACTTTATGACTGGAAATAAACATTATATACTGAATTTGGATTTCCTATCATTAAATGCAACTAAAACAAGCTAAATAATTTTTAAAAGGTGCTCCAAATTTTATTTAGTTGCTCTTCATAAAATTGGATAAAGTAATTATACTGAAAAAAATTAAATTGAAATAAAATTAATATTCCATTATAATTCCGATGATTTTCACCTTTTCACTTTCTTTAAAACCTGATAGAAGTGCGTTATCAGTAAAAGACATTATCTTTTAATCTTACACAAGGATTAGTGTCCTAACCTAGCACTAGGTGATACTAATATATTAACCAGTCAACCTGTAGATAACGTGGAACAAAATCCAGTAAAGAACATCAGAATTTCTGAATACTAAGGTCCATTAAAAAAAGAATAGAATTTTTCGTCTCAAAATGCATCCAGAATTTCATTTTCTCTGAATTCGGATAAGGTCGATTCTATTAATCACAATTATTCACGCTCAATTTCATAACAATTATCTTTTGAATATAATTTATTTCCTTTCGTCACGGCAACACTTCAATTATACAACACATTAGTAACAGTACATTCACGATTGCTTTAAGCTTAATCTTTTAGCTTAAATAGCTTGGAACATGCTATAAATTAATGTTTCCCTTCTAATGACATTATAAAAGATTAACTGGACAGTAATTGCTTGATGTGCGCGTGCGCAGAAGATGGTGTTTTAACACGAAGAGACATCGTTGTAGTCCGCATTTCATTTATTTAAGTCACTAATTGCTAATTTGCTATACAATATACTATTGTCTGTTAGATTTTCAAAGAACTGCAGTTTCATCGATGTTAGCATACAGTGTCACAATTCACGACGTATTATTTTTATTACTCTCTGAAACTAAACTGCACTTATTTTACTAAACTTTACATTTGAGAAAGGAAAGTTGTTAACTTGATTAAAATTAAGAAAATTCATGCAGCAGTACGTAGTTCGTGGAGCACGCTAGTTTTAAATTTTAAATGTTGTTGTCATTGTAGAAAGTCGTAAATTGGAACTTTTCATTCATCGCATTCAGTGCCAAAACAAATACAGCAAAAATACAACAAACCTTTACGTCTACACGTTTTTCCAAATGCCTACATAGCATTGAAATGTTATACTCAAATGTTTTTTGGAAAACTAGGATGTAACCTAAGATGATTCGCGCCAAACTAGAAGATATCTATTAACTCTTCTCTTGAACAAAACTTCTGAATTAAAGAATACCTTAAGCACTAGAACCGCCTCCTTGGTACAGTGGTTGACGCGTGAGTGTAGCTCCGAGGTGTCCTGGGTTCGATTTCCGGTGGAGACGAAGAAAAGAAAATGTCTCGGTCTGGCAGGACACAGAAGGCTGATCACCTACTTGTCCCTAAAGAAAATCGATCAGTGAAACAGATGTAAAATGCATCTGCCCCTTACCTCACTAGGGGACATGGGACTTCACTTTTTTAAGCACTAGAAAACCAGTCTCTCAGTACTAGAACCCTCTGGTCATATATCAATAGTCACAAATCACCCTACGGGTTAACAACGATTACATATAAATATATGTATCCGGAACCATACAAACGCCGCAAGAACATGTCGTAATCAATATCGGCTTCATAGGAACCGCAGTTTCCTGCTCGATAGATAGGATTACGGAGAGTGTATAATTGTAAAGAATATCTATTGCCGCATCTGAATTTATATAACTTGTGTTATCAGGTAACAGCTCAGCCGTTTGCGAGATTGTTTAGAAACCAAAAAAGATTATGTAAATTCAATCGATATGGTTCTAAAACGTAAATGAAAAAGTCCCTCCATACTGCATTTTAATGCAACTTTCTCCTGTCATAGCAAAGCATAAAGAGATAAAAGTATAGTTAACGTACGTAACAATGAAATTACATAATTTGTGTTCAGCTAGATAAGATAAAAATAATCCTTATTGAATACCAAATGAAGTTGATGGATGCACGAAAAAATATATAAACTCTAAAAATATAATAATAAAAATTACTAAACAGTAAACATATTGTCTGTATGAAAATATAATGTTTGTAAATACCACTTCATTTATATTCATGATCCATTCAAACAGAAAAGAACAATCAATTACATTGCTAACACAATAGACTTGTTTTATAAATATGAAGAGACTTGTAAATTTTTAGATCCCCTTAGATACATTTATTGAAGTGAAACTTTATTGAGAATAAAATTTCAAAGTCGCGTCATAGAAATACCGTCACGTCATGGAGTAAGGCGAAGATTTTGGTATCTTTGAATCTTGCCAAAGAAGAGTCACTTCTGACACGTGTGCACACGGCATACCTACACACTCTTGTTTTATTCAATTAGACATCTTCTAGAAGCACTTTTGAATCAAAACATATTTTAACATACACCACCGATTCGGAAAGCATCTACGGAGAAGACCCGACAACAAATTCCGTAGATGCTTTTTTTAAAGCTTGCCACTACTAGGGTTCAACTTGATTCATATGCTCTACAAAAAAGTGGAAATGTCCGTCATATTCGAAGCAAAAACAGAATCTTTTTATGATTATAATGATGTGGTACATAATACCGTTGCTATTGGGTTCGACGCACTAGACTATGATGTCAATGGAAACCTAGATGCTTAGAATTCTAGCAAATAGATGGCACATATTATATTTCACGAAAATTATTAGATCAAATGAGGTCAAAATAGATGATGATTTAATAGTTTTTGAATTTATTGTATCATTTATGGTATCTTTATTTAGTTACTAGATTTGATAATCATCAATTAAAAAATATAATATGCACAATAAGACTTCGCATCTGTAGTAACAATATTTATCAGTGATATTATAAACTTTATCATGCTCGTCAAATTTACAATCATTTAAAGAAAAAGCAAACGTAAAATATTCAAGGCTTATGTTACGCGCTACTTGTATTTGATAAAGTTGATAAAAACGTTGTTACCTACTCATTGATGGATATGTTAAAAAGTATTGCAAGTGAAGCACTTACGAAAGAGTACTGCCGGTAAATAATTTTGCATGCGTGACTTTCGATAGTTTGCCTACATTTAAAAACCGTAAATCATGTTCATAATTTTTATACGAAATTAGCATACATAATTTAGCATGTAATTTTTTTATTAAATTTGCGTGTTTTACTCTTTGATCTTATTCGAACACGGAAGAGATGAAGTTACACATCTCTCCGGTTATTTCTGACGGCTTTTAACTTCTCTTCATTAATAAAACACGATTTAAAAATTTCCTCGTTTAATATGGCAAGCGGAAGAAAAGCGAAGAAATTTTTAATGGCATCGATTGCGTTCACCATCTACGTGCGGTGATTCATGACTAGTTATATTGGTTGTTATAGAAAAACGAACCTTAATGATTGCACCTTTAGATATTCTTTATCTATGTCAAAATCGACCCACTTCTTAAATATTGCGGCTTCGTCATGCATTTTTAGATATTTTACCATAATATTTACTAACAAATGAATACGGTATGCCGATATTAAGGATTAATATTTAATATGCATCATTAATTTGTACTTACACATGTCATGCATTTTTCCGCTTACACCAATTAAATTTTCATAACATGTTTCACAAAATATTAGAGCGAGAAACTGGAACTATCTAATATTCAAATCATAGGAATATATTAGTACATAATTTCATTCCGAGTTCAACGACACAACACAATCACCAGCGCCTAATTGCAGTAATCACACGACAAAAAGAACAACCGGGCCCAAAACGGTACCTAGCGTTACACCTAACAATTTCACTTCGTAAATACAATTTTTCGACTCGCGCGCACGTCCTACGACCCGTGGGCGGTTCAACAGTATGACGTGCACTCAGTACGATTGAAATTAACTATCAAAGAACAATTTCCGAAACGGAACTGACGACCGCATCGAGTTGCACGCTATCCATTGCGGCTTGAATGTCGTCAGTCTGCACGCGACATAGTTTGTGAATAGCAATGTATGCATTAACAGACCGGTCGTCATCGCATGTTTTATGGAAAGTCGACTTTGTTGGATCGAGTAAGAGGGGGACATGGGCCAGACGTATTGACTATAGCTACGCTCTGCATATGGTGGCACGTGCTATTGTGTGATGATTACTTCACGCCAGATGCTTTCTTCAGCTTGTATTTTTTTCTGTTAACGCGTCGTTCGTTACTTTTATGACTGCGTGAATGATTGCTCCAATTAGACTTGGAGATAATGATTTTAAGAGAATCTAAATCTAGATAGCCGTGTGACCGGATGGCTATGTTAACTTAAACGGATGTCTTCGTCATTTTGATATTAATGATTTATTTTATAATTAAGCATGGCGGTTTCATCCGTAAGGAATTTTAATTTTATATTGCCTAACGAATTGTGTAACTATCGAATAAGACATGCATAAAATTTATCTAATCCGAATCGGAGCCTATTAATCTTGCTAACGAAATATTATCAAATATCGAGGTCGTCACACCCATTTTTTTAAAGAATTGTCTATTTAATCATTGCTAATAGGGATGTCGATCGAATAAAAAATAACAAACATATACATGAATGAAAAAAGTTAGATGTTTTGTAATCGATTTGTTACTATAGTAACGCCATAACTTGTTTTGATATAAATAGCTGATAAGCAACCGGTTAACATCGACGTAAAGAAACTATTAGATTGTTTTTTTTTTGGGTATATGTCTCCAATAGCTTCATTTTAGTATGCAGTATTTAAATTTGTTACAATATATGTATAGGTCGCTTGGCGTAGAATTTCACGATATAATAAATAATAAGTGAACTTCTATACTGCAGAGTGCCGCAAAATTACTTGGCAAGCAACTGAAGTAGCCATATTATTCCCCGTGGACAAAACTATAAATAAAAATCAATTTGGAATAATATCTATTGTGTGCACCGTTATTAATTTTATGCATAAATAGCACTATCATATCTAAATGCAAGACATAGATCACAATATCTATAGCAGGACCTAAAGAATTTACCTTCAAAAACACCCAAAAAAAATTGTAGCTACTTAATTATACACTTCAGCTTATTTCCATTCTAATTCTGAAGTGAAAGAAATCTATAGAATCATCAGTATACTGGTCACTGGCCTAGAGAAAAACCTTAACTTTGGTCATGCCATTTGTCCACCATCTCTATACAATTCCTTAGTTGTATTCGCCATTTAGGTTTGTATGATGCAGGCCCTTGGGATGTAACCATCAAGCTAATTACGTTGTGAATGGGCGGATACATTACAATAGTCAATTACCAGCTTATGTCATAGTCATTGTTTCATTTATGTTAATGTAACTTCTTTTGAACGGACGTTCAGTGGACTGTATGAAGGGGTATGAAAGAGTGTTTTGAATATAATTGTCTGGATGTAAAAGGACAACTTTAATGTGGTAAATGCAACGCTGTTTTGTTATATTTGCCTAGGTGATTTTAGATCGACAGAATTATTTAATACTAGCTGTGCCGCGCGGTTTCACCCGTGTGGTTCCGCTCCTGTTGGTCTTAGCTTGATGATATATAGTCTTCCTCGATAAATGGGCTTCCTCGAAATATAACATCGAAATAATTTTTCAAATCGGACCAGTCGTTCCCGAGATTAGCGCGTTCAAACAAACAAACAAACAAACTCTTCAGCTTTATAATAATAGTATAGATTTATTGGGACAAAGTCAGAAATAACAGTTTTTCGTTTGTGTGTAATTTATATCCTCAAATCTATTGGACCATTTATAAAAACTATTTCACCAGAAGAAAATAGGTACGTTATTGCTGAGTGTAAAGGCTATATTTTTGCTAGTTTTTACCCCGGTTGGATTCAGATAGCCAGCAGCTAGATGAATCCTATTTTAATTGAAAACTGACCAGACAGCATGTCGAGAGAACCAATAGACACTAAAACAATATCAATTTACCAGACAATAGGGGATGAATATATGAAGCGTGCACGTACTAATTGTACAAATTCAACTAATATTATAATTTATAATCTTGAAATTTTGTGAGGATGGATGTATGCTCTTTCACGGGAAAACCACTAAACGGATTTTTTTTTTGTATATTTGGCAGTTTTATGTACCAGGATAACGTTTGAGCCATAGAGATACTTGGTTTTGCCCACGCATTCAGTCGTGTATTTCAATGAAACAATCTCCTATCCTATACTGATATTATAAATGCGAAAGTTTGTGAGGATGGATGTATGTTCATGTATATTTGTTACTCTATCATGCAAATACTACTGAACCGATTACAACGAAATTTAGCACACATATTGAGGATAAATTTTCCACAATATGTTAATTCTTCTAGAAGTAATATCATATCACCGAAGCCTATCAGAGGTCTATTTAGGTGAGCTAATCTCCCTCAAAAGAAAGTTATATCGGCTCACTATAAGTGGTTTTATTGGTTTATAATAATTATATTCTACCTATCTATAAAACTTGAGCGTATTAGAAAGGAAGAAAGAAACATTAATTTCAACACACTCGACAAAAAATATAAGGGCATACAAATCCTTTATTCAACGATTTGTCCGGAATTGTTTTTTTTAAGTCATAAGACTGCTTAATTTAATTCAGGTGTTTATATAACAATTAACATATTATTGTTACAAATCGTAAGAACTGTAATCTATAATAATTACTTTTTAACAAAAAATAAATCTACACTTGCCTTCAAGTTTTCATTACCCAGTCGAAAGTTCTGAGGTAAATACCCAAAAAAGCAGTCCAATTGAAACTTCTTCCATTTTTAAAGTCGATTGAGAAGCAAAATAAATTCATTCATCACTATGTAGAACGGAAATTAAAAAATGCGTTAACATTATTAGAGACAATAAGAGACAATTTGTCGACGATGGTCAGAAAAGAATTCAGCCTCATTAATCAATTGAAACTGTGAAAAAGCTCAATGCTCCATTTAGAAAGAGATTACTCGAGGATACTACTTAAATGAAGCTGCCTACAGATTCAATACTTAACTGGATGTTTAAGACGTGTTTATTAAGAAACCGGCTACATAAAAATTTTGGGCTAAAGACAGCATTATATCACAGTTGACAGATATATACGTACATACAGTTAGGAAACTAAGCCCCTGCGATGAAATTATGACGTAAGCACTGTTATAGCTATAGGGCTGTTACCTTTTTGATATTTAACCGACTTCAAAAATAAAGGAGGAGGTTATCAATTCGGCCTGTATATTTCTGTTTGCTTTTTTTTCACAGTTGATTTTGTGGTAATTTTGAGATTAAAACCCGTTAAAATACAAAAATGGTGTAGCCTAAATATGAATAACTAGCGGTCCGCTATAGGGGGCGGGGCCGGTGTCGCAGCAATATGCCCAAAAAAAGAACACATGCTGTTTGATGCATTCAGTTGACGTTCGACCGTCGGCCGGGTATTATTTGACAATGCCGTGTTGTTCCGTTAAAGTTTGTAAAAACCGAAGTGAAACCAGCAACTTTAAGTCAAATGGAATCACATACCATCGGTAAGTGCTGAAAATTATACGATTTTCTTACTAAAATTTCAAAAACAATATTACGTAGAGTGATTTCTTGGTTTCATTATGTGACAGAACGACAGTCACAATAATTTATGTAAATAGTTTACAATGCTTCTTCTGTACGTGACTCTATTCAAACGCGGAGTTCGAATACCGCAATGTATAATGAACATACTAAAGCTAACAAAAATGTTCGATCGTGTAGTACGGCCGTGTAGTAAATTTTTATGAGACACCAGGTTTCGTACTCAGCGCAAGCGATTGGAATCTCTCTAGATCTCTATGGTAAATACGTTTTTATCAGTGCTATATTTCGAAATCTTGTTTTGTTATGGACACCGAAGGCTATTAATGTACCTAAATTATTTATAATGCTTGATATTTGTATTATACATATATTCAATAATTATTTTATACCAGAATTTACAATACTTGTATGTAGGTATACCTACTAAATTATTTTTAAAACGATAAATTAAATTAAATTAAAAAACACAAAATATGCAAAAATAAATTAAAATTATTATTATACGAGCATAGAACCTCCCTTTTTGTTTTAGGATGAAAAAAAAGAAAATAGTTTGACAGGCTTTAAGTGCTTGACAAAGTGGTGACGTCACGTATCGATAAAAATACAATAATTATAATATCTAACTTTTTCTTCCCTAATATTTACGTAATTATGCACATAAATTTAAACAAGATTTTTTTAAGGTTTCCATTTTTTTAGATTTTTGTGCTCTTCTAGATTGCGTAAAAAATAGATGCGATCTTTAAACAGACTGGACTCCTAATAGTGACTATTTGTAGCTATGATTTTGGTAGAAAATATGTCAACATAATTTAAAACTCATGCTGCCATATCTATAGAAATTTAAAAATAGTCTCTTTTTAACTTGTAGTCAGATACGGTATTTACAAATACATATATTTATTGAAAGGGCTACAAACTGAAACAATCGATATTTATTTAATGTGAAGTGTATCATTGACATCACTTTTTTTCACACATCGAAAATATTACCAACACATACAAACTTTTTTCTATACTATGTATTTTTGTCATTCAAAATCTGTGGATGTGTCACCCGCTACTATCGATCCCCCTCAATACCCTTAGGATACTCGTAAACACGCTTGCTTGTGTGCGTGAGCCATTTCGGACGTTTTGTATGAAGTTTCCTTACTGTATGTATCTGTATATTGTGATTATATGCTTGAAAATTATAATGGAATGAATTTAGTTTTTTTCAAGATTGACGTTTTTATCCCTATCAAAAATATTATTAGTTGCCAGTGCTATATTATAAACCAGCTTGCTTTGGTTAAGATGACTAGGTTAGCCTTGACTCTTGAGCAAAAGATTCAGGTTGCAACTATTTTATAAGTTAGATATAGTGGCATTGGAAATTAATTATTATGACTAAAACTATACTGTTATACTGCATGACGTCACTATAAAATGCGAACAAGAATCTGTTGGATAATCGACTGGTTAAATAAGAGGCACCGAAGACTCGAGCCAATATAAAATACATGCATCGGTGCAATTAATTCTTTCTAGGACGAACAAAACTATGTTACTAATGTTATTTTTATTTTAATAATAGCAGTATCAATAACAGAAGATTCACACAAAGAAAATATGCTTAACGATAAATATTTGGATTACAATATCAGCACGATTTTAGCTGTCTTCGAGATAAAGAAACCTTTGAATATCCTAGAAAGTACAATCAGCAGCTACATCACACTGAGAGTCGATTTCTACCTTGTACTATCATACAAAATTTGTACATATCATTATTAAATTTAAGCTCAGTCTACAGTAAACAGATTACTAACAGTACGGAAAATACCAACAAAACGCTCAAAACGGCTCACTCACAAATCATGCGCATTTATAGTCGTCGCGGTGCTGTCAGTATAGCGAGTGCCCTCTTCAAAGTGCGCAAGAACGTTTTCGACAAGGGCTTCGGCCTATCGCGTAAAGGTAATGACAATTTAAAGATTTATAAAGTTACAACCGAAAGAAAAAAGAATGAGGCATATTATGTATTTATCAAACTAAAAGGCTTGGTTGTTTCAATGATCGTTTCTATTTACTGTGGTCTGGCAGTATCTTCATTCTTTAGTGACAAAGGGCCATACCTAACATTACCCAACTTTCACAACGACCCAGCTGTATAATTTCACTATTCACTGAAGATTCCACTTTTCCCTACTTCCTATAGTCCAAGTTAATAGAAAGTTCACAATGGGTGTGTATTGTGACAATTAACATGCTCCTGCATTCATGCATTAGTAAATAAATAAATATAAATATTTCGGGACAATTTTGATCTGATCCCATACTAAGCTTTCGCTTGTGTTATGGAAACCAGATGGCTGATAAACATACCTAGATATAATTTTAAATAAATACTTAGGTATATAGATAATTAACATCCAGACACAGAGCAAACATCTATGTTCATCACACTGCTTGGAAGGCAGGGTCACTACCAACCAAGCCAACCGGTCTGTTAAACGGTTGTTGAGGTACTAATAGGTTCCGTTCGATTGTTATGCGAATGGTATGCTTTACATATGAATGTAGATCGATGAAGATATGGAGTCGCAACGATTGGAGAATTACAATTGTTTATTTAGCAATTGTTTCTCTTTACAATATTTTTTTTGTTTGTTTGTTTGAACGTGCTCATCTCAAGAACTACTGGTCCGATTTGTAATAGTCTTTCGGTGTTAGATAGCCCATTTATCGAGGAAGGCTAAAGGCTATATACCTATCATCACGCTAAGACCAACACGAGCGGAGCACTGCTGGTAAAACCGCGGAGCACAGCTAGTTTGTTAATAATATGACATCAGATTTGCTATGAAGGACGTAGAAACAGTCTTCATCGTAAATATATTCAATAAGAAATTGGTCAACCGCGTGGGATGTGTACTTGCCACTTGCTATAACGAAATTGCGAAACGGTCACATTTTGACAGCCTACGCTAAATTAAAATGTATTCAGTTCATGACTTTTAAGTATTGTACCTACTGACTATACAACAGCAAGGAATTCATAAAAATATGGGATTATTATAGACATTATTATTAAGACATTAACATTATATTTAAGACAACAAAATTAGGCAACAAAAAATTAATAAAATTACTTATTTATTTATTTCTTTTCAGAACATCTATCTACAGTTTTTTTAGATAACATTAAACAAGGTTTATTAATGCACACGACTTTTTATACATACTTAAATCATTATTTTTATATAGGTAACTACATGTCTACATTAAACATAATTTATCATTATAAAAACTAAAAAAATCCTTGAAAATAAATTTCAAAGATATTAACGATTTACTTATAGAGGCAATATTCATCTAAAAATTTTTTTTTCAGCTAAAAGAACGTTAGGTAATCAAGAAAGGGTGATTATTTATCAAAGTTATAAATAACAGGACACGAGGACGTTCGCACCACAGTACAATATTATGTTTACTGTTCGCACAAAAGCGCGCGAATAAAAAAGTTATTATTAACACACAACGTGCAAGATTATACACAACAAAAACGTTAATAAAACACACAATATTTATTTAAAAAAAAATACCTCTTTATCCACCGAAAGAATCTGTTCCCGCCTTTTCTTCCGTTTTGTTTCTTCTTTTTCCCCATTGTCATATATACCACTATTAAAAAACAAATCACTGTCTATGGTCTTTATAATTCCTAATTCGAATGATACGCACATTCGAAAGTACAGTCGGCTACTAACTTCTAATTCGATTTTAGTACCGAGTTTAAATTTGGAACGCTTGTCTTTGGCCGGCACGGGACTCTGTTGGGGCTCTTAATTAAAAAGTTATAGCTATCTATGGATCTAACTGACACGCTTTAAAAATAGGCACCGAGCACACTGTTATTTACAAAAAGGGGTGAACCCAAAAAGTGTCATACCAAAACCATCACTATATTAGTTTATAGTAGTAAATAGTTTACACTAACGAGCAAAAAGCATAGACAATATATTATTTAACGTACATAAATCGGATTTTAGTATCAAAAAAGAGTTACGTTTGAATAATGCGCGTATGGGAGCGCACGCGGCGAGACTGGCGCGTGGCCACGTACAAAATTAGAATCCCAAAACGAAAATGGCTGGATGCACATCGCGAGAAATGCACCCGTCCTCTTGGTTATTTTATTCTCGTTCGCCGTCTACGAATCTTAGATATTAGTAATAATTTATTTGCTAACACTTGTCGCTTAGGGTACGTGCACAAGCCGTACGCAAAATTATATATTGCACGCCTCATAAGCGAAGCGTTGAGGTGGGTACTACTGTCACTTCGCGCAAAACATCTGATTTTTCAAACTTAAAATGTCTTTATGTATCATACATTGCACTTGTAAGATAATACATACACACACATATTAAGAAAAAACACTATTTTTAACATTCATGATATTTTTGATGTCATTTTTGTTATTTAAACTAGTTAAAAAACAGTTTAAAAAAGTTCTGTCTTGGACGTCCGTGTGTCTGTATGTGCGGAGGATTTTCTTGTTAACACGATAGCGACCGAAATACTTTACTAATCGAGTCTTTTTTTTTTTTCTTACGCTTGAGTATGCTCAGGAATAGAACCCTTTCATTTTTCAGGGTCTGATTCGATGTGGTTTAATTGTTATTAAATAAACAAAAAAAAATATCGACTGAGATTATGAGGCGTGCACTTTTGGATTTTCCAAATTATTTTAAATTATTCCGCTATTTGTAAATAAAACATTTATAGTCTACTTGTTTTCTATTTTCAGTAAATATACAATTGAAAAAGTTATACATATGTAATCTACAGATGCGCTTATCACTATGAATAATTAAATATGCGCAGGCGCAGGATATCAGATCTATCAAATACTATGTAGGTATTTCATTTACAAAAAATATAGCTAATATTTGAAAAGAATGCTTATTTTTAAGGTTTCCTTTACAAATTTTCCGTATACTATTGTGATTAGTTTTGTAACTTTAGTCTATGTTGAATAACTAGTCTATTCTATCTATTTTTCAAATACACAGACCCTTCTCATCCGCGATCATCACGAACATTCGACAAATACGCATTGTGACACAGAAATAATGTTATATTATGTATCACCACGACACGTGGAGGGAACGAACGTCTCAAAAATACATAATATTAGAAGACTATCCACTGCTTCTTAATTCCTACATACATAACATTTCAAAATGACGTTAAAAATGTCCACCATGTTTCCACCGCCTTGTTGCCAATGAAAAAAGGTAAAGTTGTTAATAAATTTAGATCTAAGAAGTTGAGTCATGAGTTGAGTTCTATATTTCGCTTATACG
Organism: Colias nastes; assembly: GCA_907164665.1. Taxonomy (NCBI): domain Eukaryota; kingdom Metazoa; phylum Arthropoda; class Insecta; order Lepidoptera; family Pieridae; genus Colias; species Colias nastes. The sequence goes on along the minus strand of CAJQZM010038159.1, from coordinate 16,601 downwards.
TGCTGTCTTGTCACTTGTGTTTGTGGATATTTATCCGACTGCGACAGAAAGATGGTTATGGTTTTCGAGTGTTTGTATGTATATGTTTTTCTTTATAAGGGGTGTATGTGGTTCTTGCTTGGGAGGTGTCGTATATATTCGTTTTGTAAGTGTGGAACTGGGTTTCTAATGAATAGATAATTCATAATGTCGAACTGAAAATTATTTACTGACAGAAAATGACCAGCCTTGTAAAGTTGTAAGTTTGGAATAAACTCAATCTTGGTTAAAGACAATTTAATTACTCATTTTACTTTAATTTTGTTACTTAAATGTTTAACATTTAATAATAATGCGGTAACTGTAATAAGAGTTCAATGTTAACAATAAATTAGGAACGAGAACCACAGAACAATGCAAAACCGGTATTAATAATAGCCACAACTATAATTATTAGCGCAATTAAAACACTTATCAAACTATAACGACTTATCAATTAAATTACGCGGCAAAAACTGCCAATTGCAATCAAATAAACAAATATTACGTCATCTCCCATCGGCCATGATGTAACGCCTGGCTTCCCGCCAAAACCCGAATGCGACACAGATAACACAAGAATGAGGAAACTTCAAAATGTTGCCAGCCACAATTTTTAGCGTGACGTTTAAATTCGATGTCATAAAATATTACCATCATCTCGTATGTTTTACGCCGCGTTTGGCATTTGCCCTCATTTATTTTGCTATAAATTAAGACTGGCCATTCTATATTATAATTTATGGCTGTTATAAATCCTTTTAAACATGGAAAAACCCTGTTTCCTTGTGAAGACGACATCCTTGTGAAGACGACATAGAAATAAGATTAAAACGCGTCAATAAGAATTTCTATACCCACGTGTTTAGCGCGACGGACGAATAATTTTATTTATCACTTTTCTTGTATAATTATTGCTCATAAAAGAAGATAAACGGGTCAGCATCGACACGTCAGTAAAAAAAAAGTTTAGCTACACATTGAACCAGAAAAGATGCACAAAATAAAAAGCTTCCTTACTTTTTCTTCCATAAACAATCTGCTATCATTACCGGTTGTTTCTATTCCTATCCAGGTATTCAATACGACTCCACAAAAGTGCTGTATAAAGAAGCTAGTTGCATGTATAAAATGTAGGTACATTATGCGATGAGAATATTATTCATATTCAATTATAATCAATCATGTGATAATCTCCTACTGAAATAAATTTAAAAATAATTGCGACTATCAACGCTAACATATCAATTTATGAATCAACCATTCAATATAAAAAAAAGGTAAACATACAAACTTGAATCCTCACAACACGCACTCTGCCACTCTTGCTACACTCCATCTTTAAATTATTATCAATACACTTAAAAACAACTTTACAGATTAAAAACAATTAAACTTTGGACGTATCTTTGCTATGGTACATGCGTTACTGATTTACCGACGTACCTACAAAAATCTAATTTCCAAACTCATTAAGAATTCATTTAAAGTCGGACAAAAAAGATAATTTGGTATCGTTTTTAAATTCTTCGCTAGTTCATAAAGCTGCTACGGCTCTTTTGGCTAACTTTAAATGTATAACAAGGCATTATGCTTTGAGTTATCCTTAGAGACTACACTCATTATCTAACAGGGTTCAAACAAAAGGAAAATGTTGTCATTTTTGTGGAGAAAACAGCTGTAAAAGCATATTTTATATACATAAATGGAGAAAATTTATTTAATTAAATTGTTTTTTTTTTTTAATATGCACCTAACTAATATCTATTTAACATAGAATAGAAAACATCGCATTACAGATATCGTGATATAGTCTCGTCTCATTTGAAAACCACCATCAAAACCGTTCCTTTTTAATAAATTCGAATTTTGAATATACATAGACAAAAAAGTGTCTATGATATCAACCAGCCAGCAAATTTTCACAACGCATTTTTTTTTCACAACAGCGCTACAGATAACAAAAGGCTTTTAAAAATGGAATATTTTTCACCGTAAAATCGACGAGCACTTATTAGAGTCCCGTATTTAAACCGAACGTCGCGTTATGCGACCGTTGACATACTGTCGACGGATTTTGGGAATAAGTGGTTAATTATAGCTATTTAATTTTTATTGTGTATATGAAAGAAATGAAGATAAAACAACTTATTGTGTATTAAATAATTGAAATATTACTTTGTAAAATTTGCTGGTAAAATATTAAACAAGTTCCGACATATTCCTTTTGAGAGCAGACATGTTGCATGAATGAAGCTAATGGGACTATGGAGAGAATTAAAAATTAAAAGTACTAATTTATATAATATTTAAACGAATAAATAACTTGTTAGATATACTTATACCTAATTATAACAATTTCTAGGTATTTAAGAATTTCACACAGACGACATTATTAAGTACCCTACAACACAAATAACCCATAGAAAAATAATATGTAACTGATATTTTCGTATCCAATAGAGATATTATAAGAATCGGTCGTGAATCATAAACAAAACCACGTGAATAAACAGAGTCTTCCGCGATATTCAGAATAAACACGGTACTTAGAAATGAAAGATTGTTCAGACGCTCTGTCTACAACCGCTCAAGTTTTTAAAATATCCGTTAATTTTATATTTATTTTTAAGGTCACATAATACTTGAAAAGTTGAATGGATCGATGTTGCTTACTCATACACACATAATATATTATATTATGTATATACTATTCGGATGTCTTTGCAATTTGATACAGAAATAGATGTAAAACCTTCAGACTGGATGACGAATGAATGACATTGGATACAAAGATTGAGTGAAGAGATTTTAGTCTGAAATCGCACATAGAAGACATTTAATATCAATTCACAAACTACGTAAATATAGATATATAAGTGAATAATAATTATAATTAATAAATCGCTTCACTAATCCATCTAGAATGTGCTTAGAAATATATTTACATTCCCACAAACACTTTCAATTCAAATAACATAACCCTCCTTCTAACTCACAGTCGGTTAAATACTTTTATATAAATACACATGTGAACGCAGCTTTAGTATTATTTTAGTTGAGGACAGCATCAAACGGACGAGGAGATTATCATCCTTAATTTATTCGATACCGCTTGCAGTTCAACGTTGGACTGTAATAATATACTTATTTTATTGTTTTTAAAGCTAAGAAAATGTTATGTTTTAATATGTAAAGAGCTATATGTAAGACTTAAATAAATAAACTCCAGGAAGTTGCGATAATAGCTACAGAAATGAAAAATATAGGTATATTAAAGTATCTAAATAGATATAATTTACCTCATTTTACGTTATAGGCACTTTTTATGTTGTCGAGTGCGTAATTTTTGTATCTATTTCATGATTTTCATGATACCTAATTTTATAAATAATATATTATTAACTAATTTTATTTATGGGAAATTTTATGACGTTATAGACGGAAGAGAATTTTTATTTTCAGATCTTATAAATACCAGCTTCAATAATTTTGAATCAAATATCACATAAATTTGCACTAAATTTTCATATTACACACCTACTTGTAGTAAACCCTGTATTTTATCGGTAAATCATGCGTATACACCGCTCAGCTCTGACAACTGCAGAATGAGTTCGTTGGAATTGAGCCAGATTCAAAATGTTTGAATCACTTTTCTCTTGTATTATGGAACGCAAACAAAGCCGCTCTCCTTCGCTAGTCGTTTTGCAATTCTAGATTTAAACGCGACTGTATTTTTTTTTCTTTTTCACATATTCTCTTGTAGTCTGTTGTGTGTCTGCATCGGACGATGTAACTTCAATTGAATAATTTAATTGCAAAAATATTGCCTTTATTTCAAAGATACAAAAGACAGAACAAAAAGAATGGTGTATGGAGAATAAACCCTAAACTATAAAAAACGAAAGTTATTTATACTATTCTTCATTCTGGTATAAATCTCTAAAAATCACTACTTTTTGGGTTCACACTTTTAAAATAAGTCGACTCACATACACAATTTCCAAAAAAAAAAAGAAAATAGAACGCTGGCCAAAAACAAAGGTTCCAAAATGTTTTCATTTAAATTTTAAATTTCGAACACACGATCGCGCGCGCTGCTTCGCGTCTGTCACTGTCAAAACACATGGCGGGAAACCGATGTCACCCAAAAAAGGGAGTGTGAAATAATTTTTCTATTGGAATGCAACGGTTGATAAGGCTGTCTGTATGTTATTACTATTAGAATAAACTCTTAAAGCAGTACATAATAATGTTTGCTTTTCATATCAATTATTCAAAATTGAAAAAGTAAATAATTTCATGATAAAAAAGAAACGGTCAAGATTTATGAGTTTAGTTATCCTATAAAATTACCTAACTAGTGATTGAAGGTAAGTTTTAAATAAGTATATCATTTTATAACTTATTTTCTTTCAGAATAATATACGTAGATTCCTACCGCTGAATATCTAGGGGTGAGAAATCCAAAATTCTATCGTATGGAATATATTTATTTCTAAACTTTTTAAGGCCCAAGATAAACCACAAACAAAATAAAACGACAAGAGAAACCCAACACCACAGCTAGTATACACGAATTAGGATGCAAGTGACATACACATCCAAACGCGAACCACTTGTAAGGCGTTGAGAACGCTTTCAAACGATCGAACGAACGAATGGATAAATAATTATTAATGCTTTGTTGAATAATAATTCAATTATTTTATATAACCTAACTTCCTTGGAACAGTATCGCCTAGAAACTGTGACTAGAAAAGTGAGGCAATTCAAACTAAGCCACATTGGCTCAGTCTGTGAGAACGTACCATCTACATCAGTTGAAATTTATAGGTATGTGTGTGTGTCAACGTACATAAGCACGTAATGGTGCATTTACACATTCGTGCGAACAACGAACATGCAAACAATGCACTCGCTATTCGCTTTTTAAATTCGCGATGTAATCGAAGAAAAAGACGTATATGTGAACAGTGGTAAGCAACGACACTCGTATACGAATGTTTTGGCGAGTGGGGTGAATGACGAACACAAAAGTGTGAACACCATGATGCTCAGGCTTACATATCAATCTATATTTACCCTATGTATGAAGACTAGCTATCAAACAAGGCGCTAAATTATCTAACTTATCGAGTTTGAAGCGGACTTCCTCTATGGTGTGTGTAAAATGTTGTTAGGTACGACGTAACGACAACGTATTATATATTATGATTGGTAATTAAAGGTAGGAAGCTCGTTGTATATAGTTGTTTAATGCGTGAGATTTAAAGCAATAACTAACTCTTTATTGTTTATTGTTTAGTACTATGTGCACATTTATATTTATTTTTTCTTATTCGCATTTGTTGCAAGTATTAAAATTAACCACTGTTCTGCTGTTTATTATCCCTAATAATCCCTAATAAAGAAAAAGAAAAATAAACTAGTGTACTTAGCTAGTGTAAAACGCGATCAAACCAAGGAAACTAAGGCAAATGTACTCGTGTGAATAATGTGATTTGAAAAAACATGTTTTATTATATTTGGCTTGACTCCTACATCAAATTTACATAAAATAATTATTGCTTAACTTATAGGTATCCATAATTTTGAATTAACTGCTATGACGTCACAAAATGGCGCTGATCCTATTTTCAGTTGGTCTGGACTGCATAGTACCTAATATATCGGTGAGATTAAACATATAGGACTTAAACTCTAGTCAAGTTCCTACCCTATTAAAAGACATGGAACTTCAATCACACAATCACAGATAAAGTACATAATTAATTTACTTGTTTTCACTTTAAATTTATTTATATAAAGAAAAAAAAATCCCTCTAATGTACCAATAATCTGTATAATTAATAAATATTGTTCCACAATGTTGCAAACATTCCCACATTTACAAAACAAAAACAAAAAAGAAAAGATCCATAGATAACATAATCTTATTCTACAGGTTAATGAGAATGTCATAAAGATTATCTGTATTCAATCTTAATAGGTTTAGCGGAATGTAGGAGCGTTGCATAATTATATTTTATCTGTGAACAAATTCCATAGTACAAGGGTTCACTTATGAGTTTATCGGTGTAATAGCAATATTTTTCCATTTAGAAATAGACATTACCTCATATGAATAGAATTTTCTTGAGAAAGATGCTGTCCAATATCTTATTATTGAAGGTTTCATATAAAAATATAAGAAGTTAGGTTTGTGTGTCTTGTCGTGGTGGAAAATCTATATAATAAAAATGTGTTACGCAAAACTCAAGAACGGCTGAACCCACTCCGTAATTTTGTTTTTAATCATATTCCTTGAAATTCGAGGATAGTTCTTATGGAGAGAAAACGTAAACATGTACCACGGGCGAAGCGGGGGCGGACCGCTAGTAGTTAATATCATGTTGAAAGTACATAATAATATCAAAATTTTTATAGAAATCCTTACTGACATTATGAATGCAAAATTGTATTTGTCTGTCCTTTTCACGATTTTTAATAATGATTTTTGTGTCTGGAGACTAGGGAGCGACTGACAACTTTTTGCCACATTAAAAATCTCATTCCTATGGGAATTTTATTTAAGAACACAAGCAGAGTTTAATATTTATAGTTCTTATAAATACTTACACAGGCATTTCAGTTGATGACATAATGCCAGAACATCCTAAGATGTTATTTAATTTCAAATCTCTTTGATTGAGATAGTACTTATATTTGTAGTGATAAATTATGTGCAAATACCTACCTATATTCTACACCTATTCCGAGTCCTTGACCGCCTCCTTGGTACAGTGGTTGACGCGTGATTGTAGAACCGAGGGGTCCTGGGTTTGATTCCCGGTGGAGACGTAGAAAAAAAAATGTCTCGGTCTGGCAGGACACAGAAGGCTGATCACCTACTTGTCCCTAAAGAAATAGATCAGTGAAACAGATGAATAATGCATCTGCCCCTTACCCCACTTGGGGACATGGGACTTCACTATTCCGAGTCCTGGATTGAAAAATGTCACGGAATGGCAGGACTCAGAAGGCTGATCACCTACTTGTCCCTAAAGAAATCGATCAGTGAAACAGATGTATAATGCATCTGTCCCTTACCCCACTAGGAAACACGGACTTCCCTGTGCATTCATTGAACTATAAATCTGATCATTTCATATAATATATATACTTGATTCAATAAAAAATCTCTATAAGTACCTATCTCTTCTGCAATTAGGTTGATTTCTCATTATGCCAAACCACATTGAATATTTTAGATGTCATGTGATATAATCTTATCATCTGTTTTTATATACCTTGGAATATTTAATATTTTAAAACTAATAAATTAAATAAATTAAAATAACTTATAAATTAAATTGACCGCTCCTCATGGAGATATTTGACTTGAAACACCACCCGGCTTAGGGTAAGCGAAGTTAAGTGGGGTGGAAGGATGGATGGGTGCTCAGTTGATGAAATAGTGTTTGTGGTAGGAAGAAATGTGAATACTATGTGATTCAATTAATAATAATTAACTACCTAATTGTCATATATTAACTTTTATGTTCCTTACAAATAGCTACTTCATACTAGGCACTCCCCATATGATTCCAAAACGACATTCCCAATGTAATTGGGAAATGAATTGTATTTTATTTTTAGCAAATTTACGATCGTATGAAGATTGAAGAATACTCACAAGGATAATTAGGATTACGATTTAGAAAGAATTAACTTATAATGCGTTTTTAACTAAATTTTAAATATTATTATCAGATGTTATATGCAATTTTCGCGTCTTCTATCTGTATCAAACTGGTTTTTAACCGTTGTTTTGGATGATTAATTTCTAATCAAAATTATTAAACTTCTGAGGGTAAATTAATTTCTTTTACCACGATTATATATTTCTAGAATGAATCGAATTGTGCTCTTTACATATACTGAATTGTGAGAAGGAAAATAATATTGATAGCAGCGGAAATAAAATAGGAACGTAAAATAAAATATGTTCTAAAGAACAATGATAATGAACATACCTGTCGGCACTGAGCTACCATCCGTATTTTACAGCTTGAAAATCACTAAATAAATAAACGTCCGATTATGTTCACTCTTTGTTTTAAATTAAGATTTTTCGCTAACGATTTAAAAAACAAACAATCACAATCACTCAATATACAATTTCGAACGCGATTGATTGAATGATTGATTCATTTTTTTTAAATAGATATTGCGGGCGAAGAGGCTATGGTTTTAGGATAGACAGCCTAACCGCTTGACGTGATGTTTATATGAACAACATGGATGCTGGTCTTTTGGAAAATATCGATTTTTAAAATACTATGCTTTTATTGGTGTTTTATTGCAAGCAGTACGCAGTGATTATAATATAATTATAATTTTTATTCAACGAATTCTAAGAAATAAAGACGTTGAGAATCATATTGCAAAACTTTTAAATTTTAACGTTGCCTAACGGTTGTTTGTATATAGTAATATGAAATTTTAAAAATTTATTTGTTTGTAACCTACTATGTTGCAATTTTTATCCTTTTTTGACGATTTTGATTTTGTGATGAATATATCTAGTTTTATTTTGGCGTTTTAGGAATAAATTAAATCAAAATCCGTTCGGTCGTTTTATCTTAGAGGATAAAGAAGTAGTACAAAATAGACCATTAATAGGGAATATGCATGATTTTTTTTTTATTTTTTCATCCGATAGTTTACAACATTTTATATAAGGAAGAAAAATTTCGCCAAAAAGTAATTAGCAGTATAAAAAAAAAAGACGGGTTGCACTCCGGGAGTGCCGGCAGAAGTGAAAACTTGATTAATAAACGTTGGGCATGTTTGATATCCGTCTTACGCTTTTTCGATCAGGTCACGTGTCCTGACGCGAGTTTAAGATTTTATACCCATTACAGAAAAAGTGCTCAACGCCGCTAAAGAAGTTTTCACTTCAAAAAAAATGTTTTAAAAAACCCAACTCAAATCGACAATTCAAACCGCGCGGTGTAAAGCTATGTAGGTGTAAAGAGGCGCGATATTCTCATAAGTTAATATTGTTGTGAACACGTGAAGAATGAAGATCACTTTGAGGATAGTATTGAACTCTTTATTTTTATTGTAGGAAGTTCTATCAGATCTAAGGGGGTTAGAGAGAAATGATAAACAATAGTAGGTAAATATTATTTTATTTATTGTAATTTATATTACATTTTGTTAAATTACATTTTGCTAAAATACTATGCAAAATAAGAGCCTACCCACACATTTTTGTTTACAGATAAAAAACCAAATTTTAATAAAAAAATTAAACCATAGACTAATAACATATAGACAAGTTTTTGAATAGAGTTTAAAATGAACATACATGAAAAGCATACCATTTTTTATTAAATAAATTACAAGTAATATTGCAATGGTTATTTCTATATTACTAAAACTAGTTGAAGACTAAATTGTATTTACAATGAATAAATTACATATAGCTTATGACTAAATTAATATTTTATATATTTTAAGATAAATTCAGTGAAAAAAATAAATATGCATTTACATAATATATTAATGTAAACTTTGTCGAAGAATCAAAAGTTCGACGACATGTGACATACGCCAACCCGCACTTGGCCAGCGTGGTGGATTATGGCCAGATCCCTTAAGGGAGGCCCGTGTCCCAGCAGTGGGAACGTATATGGGCTGATGATGATGATGAATAATTGAAACTTAGGCAACAAGCATATGATATTTTAAGGAAAAAATTCTGCTCATTTGCTTCGTTCGTGTGGAAAAGGATGAGTTTTTTTTATCAAGCTAACAATATTATAAACTGTTCAAATTCTAAATAAAAAAAATGTTCTTTTTTTCTAATTTCGCGTAATAAAATCAATTATGATATACATTTCGTATTATGATAAAATTTAATATATACACATTTTTATATTTACCCCACACAAATACTTTTTTTCATTTATTTAGCCACCATATTGAAGTAATTCAAATCTTAGATTTTTCGACTTTATACGTTTAAATTAGCTAGATAGTCAAACAAACATACTTCCTAATAATATTATAAATGCGAAAGTTTGTGAGGATGTGTGTGTGTTTGTTACTCTTTCACGCAAATACTACTGAACCGATTACAATGAAATTTAGCACACATAGAGGGTAACTTGGATTAACACATAGGATAGGTTTTATCCCGGAAATCCCACGGGAACGGGAACTATGCGAGTTTTCCTTTGAAAACGCGGGCGAAGCCGCGGGCGGAAATCTAGTAATACATAAAAACAAAATCCTTCTTAAAAGCTATTATTATTATTAGGGGCTATTTATGAGGAGAAAAGCTTAATTTTGTAATGGCATTGAAACATTATAAATGCGAAAAAACTTTACAGTGAAAGTTAAAAAATTTATTTACATAATATGTGCAATCCTATTATAGATAACTACATTATTTAGCAGCAAGAAGGAAGATTATTGAAGCGAAACTTCTTTAGGCGCGTTGAGAGTAGAATTTCAAGGTCGCGTCATGGAGTAAGGCGACGATTTTGTTATCTTTGAATCTTGCCAAAGAAGTTTCACTTCTGACACGTGTGCTCAGCACACACTGTCTTTTTTTAATTATTATCACTAGACAATATTATTTTATTACTATTAGGCAGTACATAAAATATCATATTATATCCATACAATTTTGGTCCTTATCAATTTCTATAATTCTTTAAGCTTTAGTTCAATCATAATAAAACATTTAAATATATAAATAATATTAATCACTAAATGCAAATTAAAAACATTTTATTTTGGAGGTAGAAACAAAAATAGCTTTCAGAAGACACATATAGGTAGTTATTATTTGCTTTTCCAACATATTTTAATACATTGTCAAGTATCATAAAATTATAAAAATAACAATAATTATATTATGCGGGTAGTTAAAACAATTCATCACCTATACAACTACGGTACTTGTATATATGTAGTTGCAGTGGTTACAAAAATGATGAATAATTTTATTGAGAAATTATGCGGGTAGTTACAAAATTCCTCACACATATCTATACCTTGTGTTTTTAACATGAACCGTTCCATCTACTGACATATTCTATGGTCATGCAGGCATACAAAATCCTGATATTCGATAACAACAAAATTTGAATGTATAATTATGCGGGTAGTTATCAAATTCTTCACACATCTCATGGCTCATACCTGTAGGTTCATCTTAGATTAAAAATAAATAAAAATTCTTTATTGACAAAAGATTTTACATTTTGAAATATTGAAGTCTCTGTCTCCCAAACTAGGTAAAAACCTGTATGTCAGTTAGATTGATGACATATTGGATCCATACAGTGTTCAGTGACTGTGATGCAAAAATGACGTACATTCCAACTCTTAAATCGTACGGGTAGTTATAAAATTCGGCTATCACAGATCTACACATACAATTTCTGTAATATCCGTAGTAGGCCAAAAACCGACAACAGACCACCTCAAAAATTATGCGGGTAGTCAAAAAATATTTTCTACATTACTTATACACCATCCCACGCACTGCAGTTCCCACATTTATCAAAAAATTCCACTTTAAAATTTTTACGGGTAGTAATAAAATCCACCCATTCCTCGCTATATAAAGATTAAAGACTATGGCAGATATTTCGTTGAAAATATTACCACATGAGTTTACCGCAAGTGAAAAATTCCTCTGGTTATAAATTTGTGAGCTATTATAACATACAATGTGTCCAAAACAATAAAAAAAAATCTTCAAATTATGCGGGTAGTTACAATATTGCTCATACATTACATCTACACCGTCTCACACACTATATAATCCCACATTTGTCAATAAATCCACTTTTTTTTATATCTCACACAAAAAATCCTCTTCAAAATTTTTGCGGGTAGTTATATAATCCACCCACTCCTCGCCATATAAATACCCGTGTATCGCCACTATGCCAGCAGTTCGGTTGAAGCCCTCGTAGCGCACTCACTTGCCCAGTATATGTTCCCGCATGAACTAATTAGTGACCATACGTAGGGAGTGAAGAATTCCTCTGGCCGTTCCTCCTCTACGTAACGGAATTTCAGGTCGGGGAATTTCTGTGGAGTTAATAAATAATTAATTTATATTGTAGATAAACCTTTGAACCTTTTTTTGCGATTGCCTGCGAACTGCGATTTCATACGCGTTAACTTCAGTCAGAAGATATGACAGTCTGTCTGTATATCTAGACAACAAAGTACATATTTTATTCTATAAAAAATTAAAGAAAGCTATATATGTACACTTTACATACAAACTTACTGGTAGATTGAACTTTAAAAAAATATGACTAAGGAAATGTAAGCTTCACGTTTACAGTTACCTACAGTTTATGTTATAGTTTCAAATCAACACCTTATGGGCCCTCTACACAATCATAAAATATGCCAAAATGTCTATGATCGGCTGTCATTGTAGATGTTTATTCACATCGCCGTAATGGCGGCAAACATCGACGGCCATTTGTTTGGCCAACGCCCTCGATTGTAAAGCATGCCCATTAGTGTTAGAACGAATTCAACACAAAATTTACCTTAAGCCTATCACTAGACCATTGTTCCGCTCCCTTTTTAATACATTGCAAAACTTCTGTTACACCGAGCTCCCCTCCAGCACCTTCTTGCACCCTTTGGAGGCGGGTTGAGAAATATCCTATCACCTGAAAATGGTAATAAATACCTTAATTATTGCAATCGATTTCTAATTTATTACCCGACTTCAAAAAAAGGAGGAGGTTCACAATCCGGCCGGTATATATTATTTAAATAGACAAAAGCGTAATGTGTGAAATCAAAATGCTTATTGTTTTTGCGTGGTATTAACGTCAAACTATTACAAACTCTTTTTCAAACTCGTTTTGAGTACATAACAATCAAGCATGATTTTAAATTATAAACATTTTAAAGCTGTAATTGTTACAATTAAAACCGACTTTTACACGCGTTTTTCCTGATTTGAACTAGACGTAACAAACACATTTGGTTCCGACTAGTTTTAATTAGGGTAACGCGTTATAACAGAAAATATAAATTGTTATAAAAATGTATTTTTATAACAATTTTATGTGGTAGCAGCACGAATACCGGGTCCACATTGTCCCTGCACTGTTTATCTACTCACTCACCATTTCAACGTTCTGCGCGATACTGTGGTGCGAGTGCTGCTGGAACAGCTGCTT
>CAJQZM010038158.1:352-33114 GCA_907164665.1 Colias nastes | reverse complement strand
GTAGTTAAATTTTATAAGAGACAATAATTAAGAACATTCAAAAATAAAGTGTCACGTATTTTTTTTAAACGACGAATGACGAAAAACGACGTAATCGCGGACGAAGTCGCGGGCAACAGCTAGTAATTGAATAATAGAATAAAAATCCAATTTTTAAGCGGAGCGTGAGTTGAATTAAATAACCCAGGAAAAGGGATTATAAAAATAATTTAAAAAACATGTCGGCAGTGAATTTGCAGAGCAAAATTGTAACTGTTTTAAATGTATTAATATTTGGATGTTTTAATTTGTTTAAGTGTATTTTTGTGTGCTTAATTTCATACACACATGTTTGTAATAAAATATTACCTGTTCCCGCGGTTTTACTCACATTTCTTCGCTCCTGTTGGTCTTTGCGTGATTATATATGGCTATAGCCTTCCTTGATAAATGAGCTATCTAACACCGAAAGAATTTTTAAAATTGGACGAGTAGTTTCTGAGATTAGCGCGTTCAAACAAACAAACAAACTCTTCAGCTTTATAATATTAGTATAGATTTCTAAATGTATTACAGCTAGATAACTATTTTCTATACACCACATTAAAAATTTCAATTATTCAAGATATTATATTAAATTTCAACCTTATTGAAAACAAGGCGATATATTTTCAGCATATTCCCAGTGAAAGTACATTATAGAAGATGTTATTACCACAGCATACAGTGTTCGAGAAAATAATTAATTTTTAAGCCTCCTACATACGCCAGTAATTAAGATCACTGATTGGTTATTTTAAACGGTTTTCTACGTTAAATGCAATTATAATGTTATTCATGTTTGCGTATTAATTTGCTGAACAAGATAATTTCATTTTTTCCTGTACATCTTAATTCTTAGCAGGTTATAAAGTGAAAAAATAAAATACGTGTGGCACTCGAGGACTGCCGCGGTAAAGCTATTGCATAGCATCGCTGTGCCGGTTGGAGTGGGGGTGTTAGGTTTTTTCGTTACGGAATTTTTACATTCGGTCGCCGCGCTCAAAGTCTGAGATAAAAGATATGCAATAGCTTAAAAAACTCGGTATTTCTATATTATGAGATTATAAAATAAATAAAACAAGATATAATGTGTATATTTTGAAAGAAGCTTTGTTTGAGCCTGTGTCTCTTACTATTCATTATAATCAGTGATTTGTTTAAGCCGTGAAAGCGCCATAGTAACACAGACAGACAGACTTTCTGATTATTAATTTTACAAGGTAGTTTCTAGATTTGTGTGTATTGTGTTGAGTTTACTAATATGTTAGATATTTCGATTTCGTCTGCTTTATTACATAAAAACTACTGAACACATTTTGGTAAAGATATTATAGATAGGTCTGACATATAGCTATGTTCAGAGCTAAAACTAGTCTATAAAAATATTAAAATATTCCTAACATTTCTCTATAACGTTTAGTATCAAAACATTATGGTTTATTATACAAATAAAACCTTTCCGGTTCGCTCACAAATAAACAAAATACCTACGTGGGTTGAAATGATAAAAAGATTCTATAATACAGCAATATTGAATATATTGAGCTTTTGTGTACCATTAACAATTTCAAGAACTAAGTACTGCATTGATAAAATAAATAAATAGGACAATTTTCACACACGGCACGATCTGATCCCATACTAAGCTTTCGCTTGTGTTATGGAAACCAGATGGCTGATAAACATACATATTATATAATTTTAAATAAATACTTATACAGATAATTAACACCCAGATACAGAGCAAACATCTATGTTCATCACACAAATATTTGCCCCGGGTGGGAATCGAACCTACGACCTCTGGCTTGGCAGGCAGGGCCACTACCAACCAAGCCAACCGGTCAGTCAAAACACATATTTCAATTCTAGTTATTCTTCAGATACTTTAGCATGAAATAATTATCAATTATAAAAACAAAGTATACCTCAGGTTAGTAATATGTCCTGTACTTTTTAGTACATTTTTTACAAGCTTTAATTTTATATCCTAGCCATATTATCAATCTAAAATGAATGCATGAAAAATAGGCCAACCTATGCACGTTTGTGTGCGTATCAAAGTTGTCTTACTACTTTGGTATCTGTGTGCGTGAAAACTTATCAGCCAACAGTTGGCTCATAAAATTTCCAATCAAGTAAACAAAACGCTTAATTCACTTTAAAACACACGTTACAAGTTTCAAATACAAAGGCCTAGACACACCGAAAAATCGTAAAGAGCGTACAGCTTTAGACAGGCTTGGTATCTTTATAGGGGTCCGGATATCCGGCCGGGACCTCAGTAATGGCCGGCTTCGATCTAACACTTGATACTCCAATCATGACAATGTTTGTTATGAGACGATATGGCGAGTGTTACAATTTTGAGTCTGGGTTTTTGTGTATGTGTGACACACACATGAATAAACAAGCAGATGTGGATTTTTGTGTACGTGTGACACATCACATACATGCATAAAGAAGCAGATGTCCTCACACGCACACATATTTAATTGTCGACCGTATTATATGTAGGTATGTAGGTTATTTCTATGATCTGATGTATATCTGTTTAATGAAGAATATGTACCTAAATTTTCATAGAGGTCATGTTACGTTGTCTTGCACGATTAATCATTCACAGAACCAACACCCCTCCAAATTCAAATTCAAATTCAAATTGCCTTTATTTGCTGAATGTAGTTACAAAGCTGAGGTACAAATTTTATAGGTTCTTAGACATTCTGCTCGTAGTTGAGCGTGCAAATATCTTTTAAATTATACATTACATTATACAAACCAACAAAATGGTAAAAAGCTATATATAGCATTTTACCATTGTGTTTATATAAACACAGGAATAAAATTGCAGATTTTGCGTTCTTTTAAAATTAATTACAACAACATTGTGTTTTCCCTAAGAAAGCTTAGGGAAAACGGTTCACAATTTATTAATAGCTAAACGGTTCACAATTTATTAATACTTTTTAAAATAAACACCTGTATCAAACTCTATCTTTAGTTTTTAACAAACTTATAACCAATAAGCCCCTACATTTACCAATTCCATGGAAAAGGTTTTATTTTGGTTTTATACCGAAACGGTTGCCCCTTCGCAGCGGAAACGTGGTACCTCTCGTTTCCTGTTTTAAATTTGTTATTTTTTGCGTATTACCTCGTATCTATTTATTGTTTTTTTCAACTTTATTTTATGAATTCCGATATAATCTAATAATATAGAATAATGCTTATTATATAGAGCTGAATCGTTAATCTCAGGAAATACTGGACCGAATTTATGGTATTTAAAAATTATTTCATCGTTGAAGTACGTGATCCTTCAGTGAGGCTATAATATAGGTATCACAGACGAAGCCGGGGCGTAATAATATGATATATCGTGATTCTGTTTATTTTCTATATTCTTATATAGGATTATTATATGAAAGCAATTGCTTGTATGAAATATTGAGAGCTGTGTAAAATTTATTAAAATAAATAATATTGAAGTATTTTTAAGAAGATGTGTGTTTATTTATTATGTACCTGCGAATGTATGCAATACATCTACATGTATGTGAATATTTTATGAACCTATAAGTTCGAAAACAGATATGAATGTCTGGGGAACGGAATGTTATTAGAATTGTCTCAGACGTAGAAACAACATTAGTTAGATTGAATTTCATATTTTAAAGTTATAATACTATTTTATATGTTTATATATTACTACTATGTCTTTCAAAATTGTCGGGAAGAATATAAAAATATAATATAGCTCTTGTCACACAAGAATATGTAGTTTTCTACTGCTGAAATAATTTTGAAAATCTATGTAGTTACCTTATTGCTGAGGAAAAATTTAAAAAATCGATATCCTGACAATTATTTCATCAGCTGTTGCTAATTTGGAACAAAGAAACACTCTCTCCTTATAATATTACTAAATATTTAAAAATGTTCGCAACCAACTCACGCTTGGCAGATTTTTATTTCACTGAGCATGACAAAAATACGCAGAATATAATATTTTTAGTGTGAATCCAACCGCCTACCGTTCCCACTCTTATTATCACAATCAATATTCGCAAATTCGACGCGCGTTCGACTCTTTTATTACAAATGTATTGTACTTTTACATTGAATAAATGTATACAAAAAAATTATAATTCTATATATGTATACGTTTAAGTTTTAAGGTTGCTAACTGATTATTGTAATATTGAGATATTATAGCTAATTGAAATATCTAGACGCTATTTTACTTACAACCCTCTTTTTTTTTATATGACCTTATATTTCATCGAAATAATCATAAATTATAATACTGCTGCATTAAATCAATATTTCACTGATACGCTGTATAAACATTGTATTGGATTATTAATGTTAGTGTTTACAATACATGACAGGTAAAAAACTAATTAAATATGATAAAGTACAAAGACAATCTTCTGTGTATAGTCCCTTCATAATCTTGAATACAAGCCTTTAAAGGTTATTTAAATAAATCAATCGCCAAATTCGGCAATATGCTTGTTACAATTCAATCCAGCTACGACGTAGACGCTGCGTAGCATGCTCGGCGTAGCAAACTCTCAGTAATATGCTACGTATCTACGCACTTGTGTAGTAGGTAGCTACGCATGACGTAGCATTTAAAATATTTTGCACGATGATATATAAAAAGTATTTGAATAATAAAGCTGTGAAATAAATAGTATATGTGGGAAAAAGTAAATTTAATGACACTTTGGCACCGTCTAAATAATATTTTGCGGGTCAAGTGTATTCAAATGCACTTAAACTCTTGAATAACAAGGTTGTATAAATATGGCTCAACATTTTTGAATATTTCTCTATATTTTTCATTTATTTCGTACTTATCTTCTTATATATAAAATTCTCGTGTCACAATGTTAGTCTGCATACTCCTCCGAAACGGCTTGACCTATTCTCATGAAATTTTCTGTGCATATCGGGTAAGTCTGAGAATCGGCCAACATCTATTTTTCATATGTACCACGGGCGAAGCCGGGGCGGGCCGCTAGTAATTTTATATTTGTGCATATTTATTACTTTACCGTACTCTTAAAAATGGTTCTGTAATTTAAAAAAAAATAACGAATCGCTAAAATATCTGAAATATTAACTCCAAGATAATCGTATAATCCCATCAATTTAGGGTCGATTTTTCAATCCTCGATTAAAACCAATTAAAACTTACACAAAGAAGAAATAATTACACGATAATATTAAAATGTCGCCTGTAAGATTTCAAATACGGGCAATTAGAATACATTTTTGAAATGGTAGTTTAATACGTTATTTGACGAACAAGTTTTAACCAAGAATTGAAAAATCAGCCCTTAAACGAATTACGCTCAAAATAAAGAGTTGAAACGAACAAATGTTATCACGTTTTCGCTTCGATAGACGAAGTTAGGGCGCTTTCACACACTTCTATATTGGTTTTAGTTCTTGCTGTATCATCTTTGTATCCTAAGAATAAATAAAAAAAAGCGTATGTGCCGAGCACACGTGTCAGAAGTGAAACTACTTTGGCAAGATTCAAAGATAGCAAAATAGTCGATTACTCCATGACGTGACGGTATTGCCATGACGCGACCTTGAAATTTTACTCTCAACGCGCCTAAAGAAGTTTCACTTCAAAAAAGGCCTGAGATATAATATACAGAAATATTATCTCAATGATTCTATTCTCGTTTCAATTTATATAAATTACTTCAAACGAATGCTCTAAATAAAGAGTTGATATAAAAGACGAATTGTTATCACCTTTTCGCTTGGCTGGTCGAAGTTAAGGCGCTTTCACACACGTTTCATTATTGGTTATAGTTTTTGCTGTATCATCTTTGTTATGGTGTTATTTTGGTATCGATTGTTTGGTTTTGTGATATGAATCACGTGACTTTGGGAAATTATAAAAGTATTAGGATTGATGATTTGTGTGTGTGAGGAGGATTTAATATAACTGTTGGATAAACGGTTTGTAGGATTTAGAGTACCTATGGGATTTTTATGTGTTAAGCCGTTAAGGGAATGAATTTACACATGTTTTTTTTTCATTATATTTGTCCTATAGCATTACACTTAATTTTAGTAGTTTAACTTTTCTCTGTTAATTTGGTTTATAATATTTATTTGTTTAATGTTATCTTCAGGGGAAGCGCGTACCATCTTAGACCGCATCTTAGCTTTCCATCAGGCGAGATTGTGGTCAAGCGCTTCCCTATCTAGAATAAAAAAAATACATTGCAGTACTTCTTTATTTCTTCATTTTTTTCTTTCTACTTTAAATATAAAATTAAATTCTTTCTAATCAAAGTTAACCATATTAAATGGCAGAATATATTAAGAAAAAGATATAATAGAATATATTTGTATGAAAACGCCTTAAATTATTACAAATTACGCATACAAATACAAATTACAAATCACGCTATTACTCTATAACACCTTCGTACGTAGCCGCTTGGAATATTGCAGTACCGTCTGGAACCCCTTTTACCAGACTCACAGAAAAAGAATCGAAGGAATTCAAAGGAGACTTGTTCGCCAGCTGGCTTACCGAGCTGGTATCATGAAATCAGTGACTCGCTACGAAGACAGACTTAAATATTTCAATATGAGATCTCTTGAATCGCGTCGCACTATATCTGATCTTCTGTTTTTGTATAAAGTGTTTAATAATGGTTTCGATTGTCCAGCGTTACTAACCAGATTTAATATTAATGTACCATCTAGAGTTCCTCGTCAACCTCGTTGCCTTTTTAGCGCCCCCTCTTATCGGACAAACCTTGGTAAAAACTCACCGATAGTCAGACTCACCCATGAGTACAACAAGCTCACTGGTATCTCTCAAGACATAGACATCTTCAGTCAATCTCTTACACGTTTTAAATCGTTACTCCTGCAATTTAGCCAATGATAAAAGTTTCTATTTTTCCTTTATTAAATGTAACCAACCTGTATAATTTTTTTTGTAGTGACAAATTTTAATAAATTTTAATATAATTGTAATTGAGTAAAATTTGTGATTTTTTTTTTTTTTTATAATAATTATTTATTTATTATGTATGTATAATTAAGTGCTCATTAAATTTTGATTATATAATATTTTTAATAATTTGACGAATATAATTGTAATTTTAAATTTGTAATTTATTGTGATACTTTTCTTGGTATACCTATATAATTAATGTTATTAAATTTCTTTAATTTTTTTTTAACTAATATTTTTAATAGATTGACGAATTGTAATTGTAATAATTATTTTGAATGCTGTAATTTCCTATAATTAAAGGTGCAGAAGATCATGAACTTAAATTAGATGTAACAAAATATGTAATCTGTATCCTCTGTTGGAAATTCTAAATAAATAAATAAATAAATAAATAAATAAATAAATTAGTGAAGTCCGGCAACTGAGTTTGTATAATGGCACGGAGGGAGAAAGATCTATAAGAAATACTGTATTATTTATCTTGATTTATTTACGGGATCTAGGATTTATTATGTTTATCTTGGTACTATAGAAAAACAATTATAAGAAAGTTACTATTAACTTCTTTTTTTTTATAATAGAGCGGGTAACGGAGCAGGTGGGTCACCTAGTGAGGTGATCACCACCGCCCATGAGCACTCACAAAGTTACCTTTGTGAGGCTGTTAAAATGAGAGTAAAAAATTAATCTAAGTTAGGACTTTAATTACCTACTAAGTGGTAATTAAACTTTGAACACTGTTTTCTAGGGTTTGCTTTTTGCCAGTATTGTAAGTTTGGAAATTAAAGTCTTACGATTTAAGACGCCTTTTTGGCCACATTATTTCAAGAAGCGAATCTAGTAAATCTAGTAAATATATTTAAGAATGTTATAATTACAATTATAACCAGGAATTTCAATGTGTGAGAATTTTATTTAAAAATTAATCACAATGAGGAATAATTCGTTATGTAAGAAGGAAGAATACAAAATGTCGAGACGAAAACAGAGAACTAAAGAAATGGAACAGCTAAAAAACATCTTAGGAAATTCCATTTCTTACACAAATTTTCTCGTTTTACTGTATTATTTATAATTAAATTTATAATTAATGTACATAGTCCGTCGATTTTACCTACCTAAAGGTGCGTAAAGGCACAACTTTAGACTGTTCACAATGCTTTAAAAATTCGCTTAAAAATTCAATTCGGGATTCTTTTTTGCTCTTAAAGTAAAACCTTGTAGTAGTAGTAGTCGGTAGATCAAAATATATAGTTCTGATTCCGATAAAACAGTTTTCATTATAGTCTTAAACCCTAACTCTTAACAATATAATAATACCTACTAGATTTCCGCCCACGGCTTCGCCCGCGTTCCTGTGAAATTTCCAAGATAAAAAGTAGCCTATGTCTTATTCTGGGTCTTCAGCTACCTACATACTAAATTTCATTGTAATCGTGTTCAGTTGTATTTGCGTGAAAGAGTAACAAACATCCATCCTCACAAACTTTCGCATTTATAATATTAGTAGGATTAGTAGGATAATTCTATTCTATACCATGAAATATATTGTTATGTATTCATTGTAATTTAGCAGAACTGTTCCATATAGAATACAATTAAAATCCCATTTCCCTAGAATTGACTAAAAGTTTATTTTAGCGTATTTATTTCCCGCGGCCTTATTAAAGATAAATACAATTAAACAGACGTTTTGTACACATCCACGACATTTAAAATTCTTCGCGAGATAAGCCCCCTTTACATATACCCTCTGTGTTGGATGTTTTTATATGTTACGATATTATTTCTAATGTTTAATTTTCTTTGTAATTGGTATTTTCATTTATCTATTTCTATAATAAAAATGAATCGCCAAAGGTGTTGCTAAGCGTAAAAAACGGCTCGACCAATTCGGATCAAAAGTTTTTGTTAAAACACAAGGAAGGTTCTTATGGAGAAAAAGCAGGAAAAGGCGTAATAGTGCAAGGCAGGCAACTCTGAAAATAAGAGTTTTTAAAATAATTTTGGGTATTTCGTTCATATTAAAACATCACTATAATATAAACATACTTTTTGAAAATAGTAGACTATATACTTGATCTTTAATCAAATAGTATATTTATCTATATCTATTTATAAATAAATTCAATTTTTTACTAAGACTGCTATGACTCTATCTGATGGATTAACGTTTAGTCCCAAAATACAATATTAATATAGTATAGGTACTAATTTATTTTTGTCGTATCGTAATATCGTATAGCATCGTATAATATCGTATCTTCTAAAGATTCTCCTCTTAAAATGAGGAGGTCGGCTTTTTCATTTTCCTGTTTGTCTCGTTTAAAACGCCTAAAATGGAAAAAAGGAATACTTTTTATTACAGAGACTTGGATTTATTCTAGATTTTTTATTCACAGGTGCAGATAGGATTTTGGACAGAATACGTAAGTAGTACTTTTAATTGATTATTTAAATATAAATTAGATTATAATCAATTTTTCATATGATTAATACAATATACATAGACACACATAGATACTATAAGATATTATACGAACTAAGTAAGTATACGAATAACTTAGTGATAAGGGTTTTAAAACAAAAATTGTATGATACTCTTGGTCAGATATAAAATTGTTTTTTAAATTACTAAAATATGAAAACAATTAAAAAAGTTTATCACTTATTAGAGTTTGTATTTGCTCTACTTTAAGTTTTAATATGTATGTTAAAATAATTCTTATTCGTTTATAGATTTGAAACTCAGTCATCTATATTCTATACTATAATATTATAAATCTGAAGAGTTTGTTTGTTTGTTTGAGCGCGCTAATCTCAGGAACTACTTGTCCGATTTGAAAAATTCTTTCGGTGTTATATAGCCCATTTATCGAGGAAGGCTTTATATCATCACGCCAAGACCAACTGAAGCGGAGCAATGCGGGTGAAACCGCGGAGCACAGCTAGTTGCATATAAAAAGGTAATTTGAATGGTAAATGTAATTAACTCGAACCTCGTAAAACCACAGTTCCATTATTTAATATGAAAAATTAATTATTTTAAAAACACTTTTATTTTAATGAGTTACGCGAAATTAGCGACGAAACATTGAAAATGTTATTGAAGGTAATCTTTACTTTAGTTCACTTCAAAGAAATAATTAACTTTTCAATTACTACTGATACTTTTCATACACTTTGCTTCGGAAAAGCAGGTAAGTAATTATTAATTTCCAATTATCCTTTTTATTTCTTAACATTTGATATATGTATATATATTTTTTAAAGGGACTTACATAAAACAAACATTACAAAAGTCATTATACTATTAGTTTTTTGTACAGTTTTCGCTTCGATATTATTACCTATTTTTTTATTATGTTATAACATATACATAATATCAAAAAAAAATACACCATGACAGCCTTAATTTTTTTTTCTTTCTTTTAATATGATAATGATAATTTACTGTGGTTTTATCGTATTTGTATTCGTTGACTTCTTATCTATCTGTCACATAACATAAGTAAATATATGTTTAATGAAAACATTCAAAACCCGACATCAAATATACTTACTAGACAACAAATACTTTAATAATTCTTAAACCAAACAACGATTTCATAATTTCAAAGTCAAACACACCCAAAACACACATTTCTTAAACATTTATTTACCTTTTACATAAAGATCTCTATTACGCGCTTAGATCAACGGAACCGTAGTATGAAGAGAAAAGTAGGCATAGTACCTAAACTCGCGAGGCCGCAGGGTTCACTTGTCACGTTGATATTTTAAATAATTGTATAAACAATCACCGACCGCTCACAGCAATGGCGCGGCCCTCACGAGACTGGTCCATGAGAAGGAACTGAGCGGCGTTGTGTGCGTGCGTCAAGCTTGCGTACGTACATGAACGGGGGGCGTGGCCAAGCGCTGCGCGTACATACAAACGGCGCGATGTACCTTTGAAGATAACTTACTTTTCTCTTTATACTATGACGGAACGTTACAAATAAATCAACATGATGGCAACACAAGATGGCTCCGCAAATATACGGCAAATGGCTGGTGATTTTTCAAATTAAATTTGCAATTCATACCCACTTAAATCCGCTTATTGTTTGTATAAACAAGATTTTGGGTTTCATTTTCTGTTGCGAATTTAAGTATTGCGTTGAGGAACGATGTTTTGTTGTCTAAATGTCTTTGGTAAAACAATTTGAGGACAATGTTTATAGATGCGATTTGAAATACAACTTAGATGTTTTATTATTTTTTAGTGTTTAAGGCAAATATCTAATAAATAGCATTCAAGTTTTTATTCAAGTATTTTCTTTTTTATTTTGTTATTTTCGTGAATCAAGATTTTTCACAGTTTTAAATCATTATAAACACACCGTAAAATTTGTATTTTCAAGTATTCAAGCGCCGATTAGAGAATGTATTAATTATTAAAGCGACATATTTGAATTGTATCTTTAAATTTACTTAATAATTATCTAAAAAGTGCTTTTAAAATACAAAAACACCGAGTATTATACATTTAGAAATTAAAGACTTTTTAACGGATTTTAAACGCGATTTATTCATTATAATTATTTTCACGCTCGCTGTAAAGTGTTCGAAACATCGGGAAAATAATTATAATGAATAAATCGCGTTTAAAATCCGTTAAAAAGTCTTTAATTTCTAAATACAAAAACACCGTTCAAACAACTTTATAAGTTGGCTCAGAGTTCTTTTAGTAACACTTGTACAAGTTGTAACAACTTCGCGCTTAAAAATGTTCTCAGCGGAAGATATTTGTCAATTTTGTACTGAAGTTTATGTGAAACAAAATTATAAGTAAATGGCAAGAATCATCGATGTTAAAATTTATCGCTATAAAATTCTGTTACTATATAGGAGATATTTTAGACAGTTTTAAAATATTATGTAATATGTCACGAATTTTCGAATTTTTCAATTTATCGTTCTGCAATTTAGTCGTCTTCTATGACAGTTTTTTTTTATTTATTTGTATGATTTTGTGTGTTCACGTGTTTAGGTTTACGGGTTTTAAATTTACATATTTTATCATTTCCATAGATAGTAAATATTTTCCTGTACGTACTAGGCGTTTTGTTGTATGCAGATTCTAGTGAATAATAATATTATAAGCGTTTTTACTTTCGTTTTTTAATTGTACTAACTTTATTCACTTATGATAATTTTCCAGATATTACTACAGCAAAAGCTTCTTTCTTGCAAGAAAGCACAACAATGATTATTATTAGAATGTTCATCTACCTAGATACATAATATGTTTAAAATTTATTCATATACCTTCTACGTACCACCATAAATTAGCTAAATTTTCTCATAAATGTATAATGTACGTATATTTTTTCGTATAATTCCTTTTATCTTTTAAACGAACCCATTCTTAAGTTCAGTGAAGTAGACTTATAGAAAATAAAAGGCCCTTATAAACACTTGAGATGAAGCTTCTTATAAACACTTGAATGGCTGTTTTAATATAAATAGGAGAATAAACTTCGTTCAAATAGTTTCTCATTTGAATTCCTTTTTCTTAATACATATATTTTATACATTTCTCTTGTTTACTGTTAAATTAAATACTTTATAGCAATTTGAAACGAACCGCGAACGAAAGCAATTTGGAACTATAATATTATAAAGCTGAAGAGTTTGTTTGTTTGTTTGAGCGCGCTAATCTCGGGAACTACTGGTCCGATTTGAAATTTCTTTCGGTGTTAGATAGCCCATTCCTCGAGAAAGGCTATAAGCTATATTTGTATTGTATATCATCACGGTAAGACCAACAGGAGCGGAGCCACGCGGGTGAAACCGCGGAGCGCAGCTAGTTTATAATAATATTACGTCACAACTTTTAACCACTGATCCACCATAAATTAAAAACTTATACCTATATCAAAATTTTAATCTACATGCCTCTTAAAGTGTGTATGACATTATTACCCTTTATAAGCGTTCAGAAAGTTGCAAATTAAACGGAGCCAGCCTGTTGCGAACTTTTAATGCGGTTTCTGAACTAATTTTCCGTTAAATAAATTGACGGGACCTATCAGTTTTTGACGTTTGCATCATATAGGTGCAGGTTGGTTTATATTAGATTGGCTTGATTTTTATCTCATTTCTTAATTATGAACTCTTTGTTATATTCTCTATGTGTTAATGTTTAATGTCTGTCATGTGAATAGTTGTATTTGTCTAATTTTATTAACATGATTGCAATATGACCTATTATTCATATTGAAATCATGTTGCTTGTCTTTAAAAATAAACACAAGTACCAATATAGTAGTATATATATATACATAAAAATAAATATTACGTGATGGAAATATCATGATTGTAATAAAGAGTAAGAAAATTAATAATGTTAAAACAGAGAACAACTCCGCAAAATACATTATAATTAAAAAATATTCGAATGAACCTACTTCCTTAAAACAATTTCCAACAATATTAAATTTTAAAAATTATTTGCTTTACAATAAAATATTTTTTCACAAAACTGCGTTAGAATTTTGATATTTTAAATTAATCAACGAAAAAACGAAAGCCTTTCGGTTCTACACTTTTAATTGAACTAAATTTGTTTAACTGTGCGGTTTTCATTTGTTTCATTGAATATTTGGCAACCAAATAACGATCAGCTTTAGATAGCCAGATGGATTGCGAAATAGTTTTTCATAGATAACAAAAAAAAACCGGCCAAGTGCGAGTCAGACTCGCGCACCGAGGGTTCCGTACAAACCTGCAAGGTTTACAAAGTTCGTTCATTACGACAATCGAGTCATAATTGAATTTCAATTTAATACCTCTACGCGTTTATGAGGAAATGGGTAGTAAGTTTAAAATTATTAAAAAAAATATATTATGTGATGTAACTAAAAATTTATGGTTTTCGTAATTTTTCCTTTATCTATGCTATAAGACGTTGCTTCGTACCAAATTTCAAGATTCTGAGTTCACGGGAAGCACCCTGTAGGTTTTGATTCCCTTGCAAATGTCGAAAATTTGCGGCATAAACGGCTGTATCTTTTGATTGCGTTGGCTTATAAGTTTGATTTTTTCACAGCTTCAAGGGACAGTAGACTTGAGTAATTGATATAAATTTCAGCTTCATACCTCCACGCGTTCCTGAGAAAAAGGGTCTTGACAGACGGACGGACGGACGGACAGACGGACAACAAAGTGATCCTATAAGGGTTCCGTTTTTTCCTTTTGAGGTACGGAACACACACTTGTCAGAAGTGAAATTTCTTTGGCAATTCAAAATATCGTTGCCTTACTCCATGACGTGGCGGTATAGTCATGACGCGACCTTGAACTTTTACTCTCAACGCGCTCAATGCTTAAAAGGCGGTAGTGGTGTAAGTATAATATAATACTTAAGGAATGAATTTCTAATCAAATTGAAATTCACAGAATTTTCCATTTAAAGAAACGAAGCTTTTTATTCTACCGCAAAAACTAAGGTCATTGACCATGTTTATTGACTTATTTCGTACTAGGTTTCCGCCCGCGGCTTCGCCCGCGCAGTCAAAGAAAAACCCGCATAGTTACCGTTCCCGTGGGATTTCCGGGACTGCGTCATTTTCCCGGGATAAGAAGTAGCCTATGTCCTTTCTCGGGTATCAAAATATCTCCATACCAAATTTCATGAAAATTGGTTCAGTCGTTTAGGCGTGATTGAATAACAGACAGACAGACAGAGTTACTTTCGCATTTATAATAATAAGTATGGATTCATAAATGTAATTAAACTAACAATAAACACTGAATATTGTTACTAACCGCAAATAAATTGATAATTCCAACATAATAGCTGTGAATTAAGCACATTTTAATATTGTGCGTAGTTAATGCCAACCCTTTGATCGCGATGATGTTATTATGTAAATAGCTGACCTGAAAAACATTGGCTAGTAAACCCTTATCACTTAGGATTAACTAAATAATAATTAATGTAATTCTTGTTGTACACATTTACTATTTTGAAGAAAAACATTGAAGCCCTCCACATATTTATACTATTTTTCTTTCTGCGATTTCGTTGGCACTAACGAGAAGATTTATACAAATTTATAACCTATACCTACGTGTAGCAAATTTTAATTGAATTCTCAAAAAATATTTCATAGTGGTCACCTATTCTAATAAAACTATACGATGGAAAATTTGAAATCAGTTATTTGGGCTCTACGTTGATAATAATTAATAATTAATA
Organism: Colias nastes; assembly: GCA_907164665.1. Lineage (NCBI taxonomy): Eukaryota > Metazoa > Arthropoda > Insecta > Lepidoptera > Pieridae > Colias > Colias nastes. The sequence continues at coordinate 17,836 of CAJQZM010038158.1, read as the reverse complement.
ATTATGTAAGTGAATTATCATATTATTAGTTTTGCTTTATATTTGGGTAGTTAAAGACATAATTAAACAAACCTCTCTTTTGCAGAAATAAGCTGAACCAGGCATTTGTAATAGCAAAACATTACTCCAAAGTGAATATTCTAACAGTACAATGTACTAAGCATAAAAAATAATTTGTATGTATGTTGTTAAAATGTTACAGTAACTTAATGGGCACCGTGTCAAAACTGCAATGGTTAAACCCAGTTTAATTTAATTAATATTTGTGGTTTAAACAAAGTTTAGATAACATCTTTAATCTCGAAGGTAAACAACTCTTTATGCAAGACTTGGTTCAAAAACCCTTATGTTTGCAGAGAGGGAGATTTTTGTTTGAAATGTAATTAAAAATTAAGAATATTAGCTTAATTTAGAAAGTTTAAACCGTTGTTTTACAAACGCCGGTTTAAAATAATTTATGGATTAAAGACAAAATTATGTTTTGCAAGTATCATTATGATTATTAAATGTTATGTAATAAATAAATAACATTATTATTTCAGGACATTTTTCACACACGGCACGATCTGATCCCATACTAAGCTTTTCGCTTGTATTATGGAAAGCAAATGGCTGTTAAACACACATAATATGTGTTTAATTTTAATTATTATTTTTCTATATTATCAAACTAAATTATTATTTTATATATTCATGTCGCTTTACCCACGTCTACTCGCGCTTTTTAATTATATTTTTCGTAGTAAAAAATTAGCATCTTGCAAAATATTTCTGCCAAGAGTCTTGCCAACATGCTGCAAACTAAAGAACTGCAAAATTATTTGCAAGCTATTCTCAAATAGGTCAGATTTGTTTATCCTGTATTTGAATATTATACGAGTTTTGAACATTTTTGTATCAATATAAGCACTAGTTTGAACATACATTAAACAAGTATGTGTATAATTTTTATCAAACAAGTTTAGATGGCACCATTTTTAGAGCTTTTTAAACGGAATTCGTAAATTGACAAATTCGATAATATTACTTAGACAATATTTTATACAAATATATAAGTGTTTGATTTTACGCGGTTCGTTAATGTACTTTTAAACGAACTACTAACTTTTTAACGAATTTTAAACGCGATTTCTGAACGCTCGCTGAAATGTAATACAATCAACAAATCACGATAACAATAATTTTAAAGACAATTATTAACTTTCATGCCACATAGGTATACAATATACATGTATTCTAGACGGTAGGATTCACGTGAACTCGAATCAAATATTTGAACAGAAGACGCATTGTTGCGTGAAGTTTAGTTTGCGCATGTGTAATGTACGAGTACATACTGGTACGGTTGGCAAATAAAGATAGGGATGGTAGCGAGTTAGCAACGAAATGATGATTCGTTTTATGAGAAAAAATCAAATGCGAAATACTGAAAATAATGCGGGATTCGAAATTGCTATAAATCGCATTTGCTAAAAAAGTAAAGATTAAAAAGTGTAATGCTGTTCTGCTATGAAGTAAGGTATTTAGCAATTAGAATTTATAGGTCCAGATAATATGCTTAAACTCGATCTATTCATATTACAAAATGGAGGAAAAGTTGTAACTTTTTTGCCTCAAGGAGTTTTACAATATTCCACATTATAGGTATGTACCTATGCTAAGTGTTCACATTCAAATATGTATTCATATATAACAATCCATTTTAACATACAAAAACAATTAATTTGACAATTAACTGTAGGCACGTTCCAGTAATATGATAAAAAATCTAGTTTCGTAAGCAAAACGATTCCAAAAACTGGATGATAATAAACTCCCATATATTCATTAAATTTTAACCTTTCCGAATAATAAATTAGCCATATCTTGAAGCGATTCAATTCCCAACGCTATGCTAATGCGAAGATATGCTAAGTTGATTTCGGCACAATGCCAGCGTCACATTGCTCTAATATATTCAACTATTTTCCATACCTATGTGAGAAATAACCATCATTTGTTTTGGAGCCGTGTTCTAGGTGAAAAGTCTTAACTCGTTAAATACATACAAGTTAAAGTTGGATAGTTATTTTTAACGAGGTAATATAAGGACAGTAGTATTACAAGATTGTGTGTGTAGTTAGATAGTCTATAATATACCTAAGGAAGAAAAACATTTCTTTTTGAGAGCCTCTGTTGCCTACGCTGTGTCTTTTGTCTCCAATAAAACTAACGCCGCGCAGGTGAAACTGCGGGGCATAGCTAAGGGATAAGGAATACGGGTATACACAGTGATGAATTTCAAGCAGTGTTTATGCGTGATGTCTGTACAGACAGACACGTATTTTACAAACGACCCGATTAAAGGCATGTTTTTAAATTAAATTGATAAGCAACACATTAGAAATGAATTTAAAAGACCAAACATTGTCTAGCTACAATTCGTTTGTCAAATATTTCAGCTGCTATTCATATTCATCGCACGGTCCAAAGGTCAATTCCTAAATAGAGATCGGAACAATATTGTCCGCACTGTTTCGGTCGTTGCTGTTACCTTCGAGTGTCGCCCAGTCGACCTTTGTACAATCAAGTTTTGTTGTGAGGTTTGTCGTGAATGAAACACCTGAATCTGTACTGTACTGACTGCAAACTGTAATGTACTACTAGAAATTGAATTTGTAATTGTACTTGATTATTGTATGGACTTTATTTCAAAGGATTAGGATTAGATTAGGAAGCTAATACAACACCCTAAGATGGCGGGTGCCTGTAAAAACTGTAATGTAAGTACTGACTCTCCTTTATTTAATATATCATAATTATCTGTGATGATTGTAATACATTATTATACACGTATTATGTATTACGCATACTCATGACATACTGTTACTACATTGTTACTATCGACTATAACTAGAAAAGGACCGATTTTTTAAAAGATTATTAATCTAAGTTTAGTAATAAAGTGTGTATTTAAATTTTATGTAAGAGTCAAACTAATAATATACACTGTAATTCAAATGAAAAAGTAATTTCTAAGTAAATCGTATGTCTATTTAATTCGTATTTTTCAAATTAAAAAACACATATTGTGTCAAACTTTATTGACAAAAGTAATTACGTTTCTATTCTTAATTTACCTTCCCATTTGCTATTGTCAGGTACATAAGCTTAACACTGCCAAGTTTCATCAATTCGTTTAGTAGTTTACGCGTAATTGAGTTACAAACATACATCCATATAACATAAACTTTCGCATTTAAGCGGCAAACTGATTAAAGTTGCTAATGTAAACACAATTCGATTGATAATGGTAATGAAAACCAGTTTCAGCTAGTTATTATTGTTATTTGAAATGTTATGATAATAATCTTTACTAATATTATAAAGCTGAAGAGTTTGTTTGAACGCGCTAATCTCGGGAACTACTGGTCCGATTTGAGCACTGCGGGTAAAACCGCGGAGCACAGCTAGAACTAAATATAGATAATGTAGGTATTATCTGTGATAATACTAGTTTTTCATACGAGGCTTCGCCAAAATCACTCTCTAGGCTCCAAAGTTTCTAGACAGAAAAATCACATCATTAGAACGCTTCATTGCGACGTGAAAGACAAATAAACACACTTTCGCATTTATTATATAAGTAGTTATCAAAGAAAATTCAATGGGAATTATATTTTTTCATCCCGGTAAAAAATAGCCTATTTATCTCTCTCAATATAAACCATTGAACTTTTAAGATTCAAAAATACTTCTAATCTAGGTATACCAATATTATAAAGCTGAAGAGTTTGTTTGTTTCTTTGAACGCGCTCAGGAACTACTGGTCCGATTTGAAAAAAATATTTCGGTGGTAGATAGAACAATAATTATCGAGGAAGGTAACAAGTCTATATAATATCATCACGCTATAGCGCGCTATGACCAACAGGAGCAATGCGGATAAAACTGCGGGGCTCCGCTAGTAATACTATATAACATTCACTCTAAACTTTCATAAAATTAAATTTAACAGAATAAAACATTCCATCCATCATGCAAATATCTGTGAATGCAATAAACTTTAAAACAATAAACATATTTAATTTATGACTTCCGAATTCCACGCTAACGTTACTAATCCAATCGTTGAATCCAATAATGCAATGAAAGTCATTTTAAAAACTGATCATATTATGAAACAATTTGACTATATGCAATGAAAATAAAACTCTATATCAAAGAAAATAGAATATGTTTTTAAATATTAGTAGTTTTTAAATATTATTTTATTCAGTTGGCTAAGAATAACTCGATAATAAGCAATGCTAAATTTAAGATTTATTATTAAGTTAAAATTCAAATTCAAAATAATGTAGGTATTGCTAAATACAGGTGATAGTGACGCGGACGGTATAAAGAATTTTATATCCTATGTATTTCGTTGGGAATTTTGCTTCTTTCTTCGAATGTTATCTTATAGAAAATCCATAGTTAACTATTTCAATTTAATTCGCTTATTCGGTCTTCAAATCTAGAATCTCTTAAAATCTTTAGCTTTAAAGATAAAGTTTTAACTAAATGATGGTATTATATGCTATTGTAGCTTTCACATTTTCGTTAATTTTATTATACAAGAGCTTTTTTCAAAATCAGCTTTATCACAATTTAGTAAGTGAAATCTGTGTGAGACTTTAAAAATAACAGTTACGTAACAGTACTATTATTTCACTGTTATTTTTTCCTCTTCAAAAGAGGCACAAAAAGCTCAAAATAATGTTTTGTTAATGCCACTCGCTGTCAATTAATGTCAGTTTATTTTGGCCGACGTTTCGTCTAGCCTTCGTTGAAATGTCGTTAATTTATTTTTGAATTGATTTAGTTCATATTTTTGTTTATGAAAATGGTGTGTACGGTCTGCAATGAAAGTTAAGATCTGTATTTAATACAGAATATTTAAAGTTTCAGTCGAATAGTTTATATTACTTAGTTGAATTGTTTATATTATTTTCAGGTCATAAGGTTTTTGATAAATGATCTATGTGATAAATTTTGGAGAAAAAAATTGTACATATCATATAAATAGTTTAATTTTTTTGGAAGCATTAGGTACACCTTGAAAATGTTACCAACTAAAACTGTAATATCGTTCTTTTTGTAATAACATTCAAATGTAATAGTTCATAAAACATCTGAAGATATTTATAAAAAGTTTGGTTTTGATAACGTAATAAATTACAAACAGGATAAAAGGGAAAAAACAATTATTTATTTAGCTGTGGACGGAGAAACAATAAAGTTTATTTTATTACGCCCTAACTAAGAATGGCTGAGATGGAAATCTTCCTATGTCACATAAAAATCAATCAGAACATTATATTGTTGTAGCCACAACACAAAATAATTGTATTTTCGTAATTAAATACTTTCCCAAGCTTTATTATGTGTCACTAAGCTTGACAGTAATTTGGTTGCTTTTTTAGTTCCCTATCTATACTAATATTATAAAACTGAAGAGTTTGTTTGTTTGAACGCGCTAATCTCGGGAACTACTGGTCCGATTTGAAAAATTCTTTCGGTGTTAGATAGCCCATTTATCGAGAAAGCCTATAGGCTATATATCATCACGCTAAGACCAACAGGAACGGAGCCACGCGGGTGAAACCATGCGGCACAGCTAGTAAATTATAAAAAAATACTAAAAACTTCCTCGAGAATCTATCTCTCGAGAGTCTATCTATTTAAAAAAAACCCCATCGTAATTTTAAAGATCTAAATAATTATTTTATGATTTCATTACATATTATTATTTTGTAAATCATAGTATTTAAACATTACTGTGATAAGATTTTAGATGTTTACATAAAGCTTAGTAACCAAGTTATCTATACCCATAAGCCAGCTAATATATTGAAATCCAGACCTTTAAAAGGATTAATCAGTATCTGAGGCATAGATAATAATATAATACTAGATACTCTATCTGAAGCTAAGAAAATATTCACGAGAATCTAATCTCTGGTAAGATTTAAATATTATAAATGGAGAAACTATTTTTCATGTTCTATTTTTGTAAGGCTTGACTTTGCGCTGGATTATTTAATTTTTTTAGAGTTAATAACCAACCAGTTACAAAACATAGTAACTTAAACTATTTACACTCAAACATGCAAAGTTGAAATAAGCTCATTCATGATTGCTTCCATCTTATTTTCTTCCAATTCTTTACTCATTTTATTGTATTATTTATTATTTCCTTAACTTTCCGATAAGTGTCTCATTATTAATACATACGGTAGCCTGGAAGAGATCGCTACCTATACTTTACGTATCTCTATTTATTGTGTGTGTGCAATCTCAGTAAACAAAATTTCCTCTCACAATCATTGTCATTATTTTATAAGTTTATTTAATCAAACGCTCCTCGTTTGTTCAAAGGTAGCAAAAACGTACAAACTGATCAAAGGACCCTTCTTGTAACTCGGTTAAAAACTATACGGAATTTGAAAGGTAAATCAATATACTGCTTGAAAGGGTTCGGTCCCTCTAAATTATTCATGGAGCGGGTACAATTTAAAACTAACCTTTGTTTGGCAAGGCTGAGGAGATTTTCTTAGGACAGACAGGGCATGAAATCGTTTTATTTATATGCAGGTTACACTTGTGATGTGTTGTGTGCTTTATGAGACAAGTATTTTTTACATGGTCTGATGTCTTTTGAAAGACGGATAGGATCCTAGGATTGTAGTACAAATAATGTTTACTTATCCTGAGTAGAAAACTTCACAAATCTTTCTTTCATGTTATTTAAGTATGATAGAAGAAGGAACTTGAAGGCAGAGTAAATCCTTAAGTTCCGCGTATACGACGGTTAAGGGCAAACAAAAACGAATATAATGTTATTACAGTACTGTTTATTTTTCCTGTTTGATAGAACTTCCAGAATAAGTTTGTATAGTTAATTATTTTATGAGTACCTTTTTATAACGTTCTGCGGATTACGTTTCAGAATTTGGGACAAAATGTTTCATCTCTTAACACTGACCTTGATAGGTCAAGAAAAGGTTTACGATTTTGGATAAGCTTCTAAAGTTCAAGATCATTCTATTATTTGCTTTATTTCCCTACTATTTCCAGATGATATTCGCTAATTAAATACAGTACTCTACTTGAAATCGGTTCAGTAACATTTTATTTTAAAATTATTTTTGCTGTGATGAAGAGTGCTTTTCTACGCCATTAGGTATAATTTTATTTAGCTAGACGATTACAAGATTTTGACACAGGTACACGCTCACAATATAAAACGATCAGAAAACAATAAAAAATGGAAAAACGGTCATTCTAATGGAAATAAAAATCAATTTCAGTACCTAGGTTCTAGTCAGAACTAGAAATACAAACATTTCATAGATTTATTTATTCCACACGACCATTTGACACTCTCTTCATATAAATATGTCCAAAACGTACCAGAAATGGTACAGTCTAATAACAAACGGCTAGGTGAAGTCAGTTAGCAGTATATCATGGGTAAAGATTCAAAAGGACCATTACTGGTTGAGGGAGATACGATTCGTTCGTTTGTCAAACGGTACCTATAAAATTGGGGTATATATTACGTGTATGGAAGGAAATTTGTTACTAACTAAAAATAGGTAATGTGTCGTAAACTTCTTCTGATAATATAATTATTCTGATAATAATTCGGCTTCATACATCAAACGTGTTGCTCTGTTATATATTTTTATTCTTTTTTTCATTTAAAAGTGTTGTAAAACAACGTTAAAAAGCTCGTAAATAACTACCGGGATTTTATATTCAAAACGATATCAATCCCGAACTCATATCAAGGTAATCTAAAAAAGCATTCGCAGTTCTCTTTGTTTGTCAGTACTAATCACAAATAAGGATCAATTGCGAATGAATAAAGCACGAAATATCACTACAAGAGCATAGTTTTCAAGGTAATCGAGTGTAGAGTCTATTGCTATCACCACACGTAATCGAGACATCATCAATCTCCCACTTGGCATCTCGGTTCCCAGATCCATCCTGTTTTTCCCCTTGTATTGACTTTTCGTCTTGATAAGTTTGGGATAACATTATTGTGGTATATTTTCTGTTAACGTGATTTTGTTGTACAAATTGTTTGATATAAGTTCCTTATATGTGATGGAAATTAGAACTTTGTCATAGTTTTTATTTATTGGCAAACCAAAACACAAATCTAAGGAACTATAATGAATGGAACAACGATCCCGCCCTGTTTCATATAAATTATTCAGCATTGTTTACTTAAATATCAATTAGTCACATACTTTGTAAATTTATTGCTGTATTATGTGATATTAACTTCCGCTTAAAACTTTGCTTGAAATATGCAATGTTCAACGTTAGTTTGCTTTCCAGGTTATTTTAATATCCTGTCTTTATCATAGAAGTTTTGGCAATTTTGTCCTTTTAGTTTAATATAGGTGCTTATGAGGAATAAATCTTTGTTATTGTACAAAGATAAAAAAAAGTATAAAAGGTATCTAATGACTTTTAAAACAACCAAATAATGCATAAATGTTATAATAAAACAAACTTGAATAAAATTCGAATCCTAACCTCAAAAATATTTAGATCTAAATAACAAATAAAACTTGTATATTCCTCTATTTCCTTCTGTCTCGTAAGAGCCCAAAAGTTTTACGATAGAATCCTGCTTACAAAAGGTTTTCAGTTTTATTGATAATAAAACGGCCTTACTGCAGCTGCAGATGTTACGATTGCTGATGTATTGTTTTCTAGAACTTTCGATACAGATTAAAATGTTTTTGACGTGACTACGAAATGGTTTGCTTGTTTTTTTATCTATACTGATATTATAAAGCTGAAGAGTTTGTTTGAACGAGCTAATCTCAACTCTCAAGAACTACTGGACCGATCTGAAAAATTCTTTCGGTGTTAGATAGCCCATTTATCGAGGAAGGCTATAGGCTATATATTATCATCTCGCTAAGACCAATAGGAGCGGAGCACTGCGGGTAAAACCGCGAGGCACAGTTAGTGTTGGCATAATGGGTAATATTGAATTACAATAAATGATATAAAAAAGAATTTGTAGTTCAGTTGAAAGCTCAAAAGATATCAGATTCGTAGAAAATATATTCTAATCAAGTGAATACATTCGAAATGTTTATTACTTAGTTATTATTTATACAAAAAAAAACTTGGGTATCTGCACTTATGTTATAAAAAGTGTATAATATTATGTACATATGCATGTATGTGTGCTCTTAATTTTCGTAGAATGCATTTTTAAACGCCATCGTTTATACGCGGTTTATCGGCTCCCCGATACTATCCTATTTTCAATAGTTTAACGTTACGCTTAAAAAGCTTCAGTTTTCACAAAGGCCTGATAAGTTATTTTGTTAGAACATACCGTATAGTGTCGAATATTATCCTACCAATATTATACAGACTAAAGTCTATATGAAATTTACTACAGAGAGACTGTAGTTTGGATTAGCACATAGGTCACCCAGGTTTCATTCGAGTGTCGTCGCGGTTTCCAGGTAGTAAAACACACAAAATAATCTAGGAAAAAAGAGCGTGTATGCCGAGCACGTGTCGGAAGTGAAACTTCTTTGGCAAGATTCAAAGATACCAAAATCGTCGCCTTACTCCATGACAAATATGAATATCGTCAATATTGCCATGACGCGACCTTGAAATTTTACTCTCAACGCGCCTAAAGAAGTTTCACTTCAAAAAGAAAATGTAAAATAATAAACAAAAAATAAAATGCGCTAGTTGCTATGCCAGGTTAAATGCAGTCAATGACATTAGAGCAGTGCGCCAACGTGCCACGGCCGAGCTGAATGGCATCACACTCATATTATTTATTATAGGTAGGGCCGATTTTTCAATCCTTGGTTAAAATTTATCCGTCCAATAAAGTATTACACGAACATATTAAAATGTCACATAAAAACTGTCAAATACGGACAATTAGAATACATTTTTGAAATGGTAGTTTAATACGTTATTCGATGAATAAGTTTTAACCAAGGATTGAAAAATTAGCCCTTAATTGTCCAATACTGAATCTGAAGCATCCTGGGTTCGATTTCTAATGGTTTTCTCAACTGCTCAAGATTGTTTCTGAGTTGAATTTTAGTAGGATAAAATATTTTTTTTTCCAGATTTTTCGTTAGAGAAATGATTCATCTACCTTCTTATTCCTAATTGGTGTTTCTATTCGTAACTGTAGTTCTGTTTATAATTTCATTGCATATTAATTAATCTAAACATCGTCATAAAATCATCTTAAACAACATAATAATTTGCATTTTCCTTTAGATTATTACACGTATTTCCCAATTCCCACCATTGGTTCCAAGAAAATGATTTTCTATTTACATTCAAAGTAATGCAACAAACATTCAATGTATGTCCGTATGGCCTCGACTAGTTGGCAAGACGCACTCCGGTCAAGGCGCATGCAATGTGCATGTGTCATTATTACATTGAGATATATTTTTTGTTGTGTAAACTAAATCCCTACTACAATAAATTATACTAATTATACTAGATATATATCGAAACTAACTCTGTCCGTCTGTCTCTTCACGCCCAAACTACGGAAACGAATTGGATGAAAATTGGTACAAAGATAGTAAGAGGTCTGAGAAAGTATATAGGATATTTTTTTTATCCCGGATATCCCACGGAAACTGGAACTATACGGGTTTTTCTTTGACTAGTTGGGCGAAGCCGCGTGATAAGGTAAGGTAAAATTGTTAGGGTAATTCCGGGGTAGATGGCCATACTGGAGAGATGGCCAATCGAAATATTTCAGGGACTCTTTCACTAGATGTCACTATTTAGCGCTTAGTTAGCTGTGCGTCGTGTGTGAGGGCAAAGGTACGGCAAAATAATAAGCGGAAAACAAAGAAAAAGTAAGTAAATCTTTTGTTTTTTAATTCGAATAGCTTGAATATTTTTTATATGTCAACTGTTTTTCACAACTGTGGTGTAAGTTTCTTAAAATAATGGTGATATTTGTATTTGTTGTAAAGTATACGAACAGTGCTACGTTATAACCTCAAAATTATTTGTTTCATGTCATTATTTGTTTTAGATATTGATGTGGCCATCTCTCGCGGAATATAAGGGCAGATGGCCAATTCTAGTCGGTATATGATGGCCATATTTACATACTATAAAAATTATGTTTTGTACAAATAATTGATTTATCTTTATATTCGTTTTAAAAGCCTAATAAATACAAGAGAAAGGCAGTGGCTGTGAGAGGTTGGAAGATCGCTAAAAGCAGCTATTAATGCAGTAATGATAGCTTATTGGTGCGCACGGCAGGGCTCCAGTACCAAATACCTATAAAAACATTAGAATGACGAATAAAAATAAAAAGAGTGTGTGTGCCGAGCACACGTATCACAAGTGAAACTTCTTTGGCAAGATTCAAAGATACCAAAATCGTCGCCTTAGTCTATGACGTGACGACTGACGGTATTGTCATGACGCGACTTTGAAATTTTACTCTCAACACGCTTAAAGAAGTATCACTTCAAAAATAATATCAAGAAAGGACCAATGGGACCTCATTTGGAGAAGAAAACGAGAAGAAATTTGTTACTTCAAAACAATGCAAGCTAAAAAGTAAAGGCGCTTTAGCTTACGAATTAGCCGAACAGTTAAATTAGAAGTTAATGCATAGGTAATTTCAACTGCTTGAATGCGTCCTTATCTAAGACAATGAGATGTTATCTCCTAACTGCGTATCTAATATGGACCAATCTGGACTACAGCTAAACAGTCGTCCGTGACACGTGCTTGTTGAAAAAGCTTCTAAAGCGGTCTCCACAGTGACTTCAACTGAAAAGGGGGAGACACCAACCGAGAAAACGCGGCGAAGAAGATAAAGAAGACTTAAAACTATGAAATGGGGCTAAAAAGGAATCGTAAGCCTATAATTGAGTTATGGCCATCTTACCTCTAGCGCCATGGCCATCACGCCCGGACACCTCGGGGGAGATGGCCAATTGTGATTTTTAAAAAACTTAAAATAATAAGGTGATCTTATTGGAATTTATTACTTCTATGTTTAGAATATCATAGCTGAATCTTTAAAGTTTAATAAAAAATAAATACAATCACAAAAACAACAGTATTTCATTTTTGATTGAGCTTAGAAAAAACTATGGCCAACTACCCCGGACTTACCCTATTATGACTGATGAGTCAACATCATTTTATTGTAATTACAAGGTATTTGAATTATTTTGACGGATAGTATGCAAAAACATGGATTGTAATAATAATTCTACACTATCATAATTTACGACGCAGTATATTTAGTTTTATATTTAGTATTATTATTTAGTTAGTATTTGAAGTGTTTTAATGGATTTCGAAAAAGTTTACAATCGAGAGAAGTAATTAAACTTTGCAGATTTACATTTTAATTCGACGAAACTTTTAGTTTTATGAATACTTAAAATGTGTAAAATAAACGAATTTTCATCATAAATAAAATACAAAAGTGTTGGTTATAAAAAATAATAGCTTTTACGTAACAATCATCCGAAAATTTCTAGAAGGTTCGGCGAATTGACTCAGCTTTTAATTATTTAATTTATTTTAAGACTTGTATTTAACATATTTTGCTTTACTTTTCTGTGAAATATTAAGAAGATGTGTAGATAAACTCAAACAAAAACAATAAATAAAAGTAATTAATTATTGTTTTGTTTAAGTTACTGTGTTTAACGGAATATACCGATACAATGTTATTTCATGAACTTTACATAGGCTATAAATATAATATTAATACCATTCTGTATGTATACAATAATTGGATTGGTATTTTATTTCAAAATGTATTTTAATAATTGTTAAATAGTTCATAATTGTCGACTGTAGTGTGCACAGTTTAAATAGATAAATTACTATATTAACCCGGCGGGCATGACCCAGGGTATCTCACACCCTGTTACATTTTTAAAGTCGTGTAATTTTTAAGTTTTTCGCGCGGCATTACCAGCGCGCTCAGTAGCTGGAAGGAGGGGTGCGTGGGGCGGTATAGTGGCGTGATCGCAGTGTAGCGCGGCTCACCGGCCGGGATAATCGTGCGCAAAAGTGTTGAGGGTATGTTAGACCCTGCCTCATTTTTGACGTATTTATTTTTCGTAAATATTTAATTATACATTATTAATTTTTAACTGATTTTATATTGTTTTTTTAGTTCTATGGTGTGATCTGTGTTTGCGAATCAGTTTTTTATTCATTAATTTGAGCTTTTTTATTGTTTTTATTTAGTTTTTCATCAAAATGGACAACGAAAGGCATGAGGAATGGATCCATACTATGTTGGAGGCTGATTCTTCAGGTGATGAATCCAGTATATATCGAGAAAACAATAATGTTTCCATCAAGAGAACAGAATTCATTCGTAACTTGGGCTTATCAATGATTTCCGAACATCTACATGAAATAAAATCAAAAAAGCATATTCCAAGTTACATCCGCCAGAGAATCGAAAAACAACTTGAGAGTCCTCATCTAGACCTGCGAATGCACCCGGACGATATGTCAGATGTCAGGTTTGTCCTTACAAGAAAGACAGAAAAACGAAATACTCCTGCAAAACTTGTAACAATTAGCCCTTATGTCTGGAGCATGCAAAATTCATGTGCGAAAATTGTGCTGATTTTGACACTAGTGATTAGTACATTTTTTAGCAAAAAAAAATTAACTCATATGTTTTTTAAGAAGAAGATCTCATTATTTTTTAATTTTAAGTTGATTACATTCCAAAGAATAAAGATTTTTTGTTAAATTCATCTAATTTGTAACTTCATAAAAAAAATTGCTGTGATCTCAGCATTATATGAAACTAGAATAAATAATAATTAATGGAGAACTCTAAACTTGTTTTATTTCATTTTACACTACCAAAACATAATTTTACACAATATAATCAACAAAGTAAAGAAAATAATACTAAATACTAAATTATGCTAGATTGTCTTAAGGGTATGTAATACCCTGCCTCATGCTTGATGAAACTTTATTACACCTCATGCTCGCCGGGTTAATACATATTTTGTTTAAAATGTCTTTGTATCTCTGATGGTTGCATAGATGTAGAACAAACAGACAAATAGACAAAAAAGGTCACAGTCCCACTGGGCCATGATTAACCCCCATCAAGCCAACGTTGGTGCTTACCACAAACTTAAGGGTCCACTGCGCTAAAGTTTATGTTTACCACTTTCAGTTAATATCATCATCAGCCCATATACGTTCCCACTGCAGGGACACGGGCCTCCTATGAGGGTACAGGCCATAATCCACCACGCTGGCCCAGTGCGGGTTGGCGGATGACACATGTCGATTTCCTCACGATGTTTTCCTTCACGGTTCGAGCAGTCGTGAAGTCACCTTGCCTGGTCTGGAAACCCCGACTTATCACTACATAGTTTAAAGTAAAGTCGCTTTGAGCGTCTATATGTAGGTATGCTTAGATCTTTAAAACTACACAACGGATTTCGATGCGGTTTTTAAATTGGTAGAGTGATTTAAGAGGATGGTTTTAGTATATAATTTATTAGGTTCTAGACAAAGTGGGCGAAGTCGCGGGCGGAAAGCTAGAGTCTATTTTAAGTCCGAAGTCCTCACCACTGAGCCACAACTACGTTCAATTATTATACTACCTATTCGTCAAATGTCCCTGCCTTTGTCAGCTCTCTATTGTTACGTTATTAATAACCCGATTTCAGTCGAAACTTCACTAATACGTCACTAAGAGTTCTAACAGACGAACAGCAAGTTGTGAACGGCAGAGGCTACTTCAGCCGACGCCACATGTCGACGGCAGTCGTCGGCACTTCGACGGCAGCAGCCAATATGTCGACGGCTGAAGTAGCCTCTGCCGTTCGCAACTTGCCGTTCGTCTGTTAGAACGCTTAACATTTAAAATAACTCTAATTTCACCAGTTGTTTTTGTTAGACGAAAGTTTGAGGAATCTGATACTTATAATTAAGCTTCGTTATTGAAAGAAAATATTGACGAAGGTCTAAAATGTTTATTTAGATGCGAGTAGGTATTCTAAGTATAGATGAGGCTATATTTTATTAGTAACTACCAAAGACTACTATGTATATACGGACTAACGGTAACTACTGTACTGCTGCAGTCGATAATTCGTATTATAAAAAAAAAAACTGTGACAACATTTTGACGTAACGCATGCCATTCACAAACATTTGCACGAATACGCAAACCCACAAATGTAGGAGGACATTTGCAAATGTTTTTTACTTTGTTTTTTCTCAAATAAATATATTATGTATTTTAATTTCCTTTTGAATTATTTGCCACAAATATTGGTTAAATAATTGTAGTTTGTTTTGCAGAAATACATTTTTTTCATTTGAATATTCCGTCTGAAAAGCTTTGTGCTGTACATATAATATACCTAGTTTATTTGTTCAAAAAACTCCCATTAACTATATGTAAGATTATATGTATTAATAATAATTTTATTTAATACCTAATATTATGACAATTCAACCCTATCAAAGCCGGGGCAAGTAGGACAAGATACTAAATTAAATTTAGAGTATTTTAAAATAATAAAAGAAGTGCAAAGAATTAAGAAGCTTATGTTGAAAATGTTCTTGTCGCGTTGGGAGTAAGCGGCTTACGGAAGTTTAGTTGTGTATCTAGTTGTTGACTATGCTCCGTTTATTTATAATAAATAATATTGTTCAGTTATCACAATTCTGCGAAAGCAGAGATATAATTATCTATGGTTGTAGATAATGAAACTCTTTGATGAGATTTGTGTATTTTTAAAATTATTATTTTCTAAGTTATTTTCTATATTGCCATATTTTTTTTTATTTTGTATAGAGGATGTATTTCAACTGGTCGACATGCTGGACATCATGCTGTTAAAATAAAAAGTATGGTTCAAAAGGTTTTCCTGGCAATCCTAATTGATTTTTTTCCGTCGGTAAAGTTAAAACAGTGATAGTAACGTTATTGTGATGCTAAAATACTAGAAATGTAATAAAAAGCATTACAATTTATTTATTCTACAGTTACAAAATAATTTAATTACAAATTTGCATTAGCGAATTCTTCAGAGACATGACATAAAAAGGACACGGAATTTTGGCGGGAAGCCAGATGTAACTGGGTTACTGCATGCTCTATATCACATTAATGTTCAGTTTTAATCATTATTTTAACAGTATTCTATTCCACTTTGACCGTAGTTCTGTATTTGGGGTCAAAGTCCAATTAACGTGGAACAACTAAGAATAGGATCGATTCTGCGCCATTTTGTTATGTATTTTTAATAAATTAGTAAGTAAATTAAAAACATTTGAATTTAAATTTCATGTAAGAATTAGATAAAATTAAGTACACCATTTTTTAAATGCATAAATTAACTCAACCTTTTTTGAAATGCATGTATACTAAGTTCTAGTTGGGGAGAGCGGGGATGAAAGTCACATTTTTAACTTTTTTTATGTAACTTCTAAAATACGTTGTTTAGGAATGATATTTGTATACCAAAAGATAGTGTAATTATTCTGTTACAAAAGAAATAAACGTATTTTTGTGTAATATTATCAGTTGTAGAAATATTTTGTATTTTCACTCTAAAGAAAAATGTGACTTATAACCCCGGGTCAGGGATGATTGTCACAATGCCTAGGGTAGGTAGTCACATACTAAATAACAGGCAATTTATAAATAGAAACTCACTTTTTGGTCTTATAATTTTACGGAATAGTTTTTAATTAAGAACTCTTAACCAAATGAAACCGTGTCTACGGTCTTTATTTCAGTCTGAATATTAAGAATCACAATTTTAGCAAATAATAATAATCGTGAGTCAATATAGAGTCATCAAGGATAGATGGACTTCCAGCAGGTTTGTCAGGGTGATTTTCCGGTGTTGATCGAAAATTTACGGCTAAAACAAACAACCTCAAAACGCAAATAAAGTCATCTCGCATACAGGGGGCTGGTTGATATGTGACAACCAGCCCCCGAAAATTTGTGACAACGAGCCCCATAACACGTTTTAGAAAAATAAAATTGAAAATAAATTCCGATCAATCAATATCTAAAAAAATATACTACGATATTATAAAACACATTTCATCATCATCAAATGAACTGAAAGATTATTACTGTAAAACAAGAACGTATAATTACGAGGCTCGACACAGCAGCACAAAAATTTACTTTTGCTGTGTGAAAACAATAAACACGTGTGAGGCCCTCACGGCAGATCGGAGCGGTCTGACGCGAAGTTGGGACAGCGTTGTCACTGTATCGCTCTTGCCACGCTGTTCAACAGACTTATTCGATAGTTCAGTTTTGTGTTAAGACCGCTGTGACAACCAACCCGTGAGACAACCAAACCCGGTCTCCCTAGAGAGGTCATTGCTGAAAGCTCTATTAACAGTAGCTAGCCAAAAAAGGAA
>CAJQZM010038156.1:17166-30315 GCA_907164665.1 Colias nastes | reverse complement strand
TGTAGGGCGGCAGGGTGACGAGATGCCGCAGCTCGTCCCGCAGGCGCGGCACGAGGCCGGGCAGCGCGGCGCCGCCGCCGCACACGAGGATGTTCTCCGCCAGCGCGCGCCGCGTGTCGATCGGACACTGCACAATCATACGCATTATTGTTATCCCTAAACTAAGCGGTCAGCCTGAAATTGGCAATGATGGTGTAGTATGTAATCAGAATATACGAAATTTACATCGCCAAACATACTCGTAACTGATGATTTGAATTACTATCCGGTGCTGTTTACTTTTCTCATTTAGATCTTAGCCAATCATATTACCAAGTATATTATTTAGGTGATCTTTGCCATTGAAATGCCATTTTTCCGGCTAGCTAAAGTTACAAATTCATAAATGGGTCAAGGCTTTTACAACAGAATTCCTCATTACATTACAGCATTAAGGAATATATCGAAGACAAAAACCCATGAAGGGTTGTCGCGTAAAAACCACAGGACAGCTGTTCTTTAGTATATTACGATAATATAATGCAGTAACATGTTTTGTAAAATTAAATTGTAATACTGACATGATTTAAAAGAGCAACTATGGAGTTTCATGCCAGTTCCTCTTTATAGATACTTTCCGAATCGGTGGTAAAGGTTACCAGGGTGAACCTTCAGTTCACCCACGCGTCCGCGTTAAAAAGTTTTTTTGACGTGATAACGTTTTTAAAATCGTTTTAGTCGGGTGACATGTTCAGAAACTTGTGTCACACCAAAACCTCACGAGAGCGATCGCAGGTATAACGGGAGAGAGACGGACCGATCTCCCGTCTCATCTCGAGCGCTGCCACTGCATTTAATGTTATCACGTAAACATCTCGATCGTAAACCTACTTTACAAACAACCAATTTTTTTTGGCTAACATTGATA
Source organism: Colias nastes (assembly GCA_907164665.1). Lineage (NCBI taxonomy): Eukaryota > Metazoa > Arthropoda > Insecta > Lepidoptera > Pieridae > Colias > Colias nastes. The sequence goes on along the minus strand of CAJQZM010038156.1, from coordinate 29,408 downwards.
GACAAAAAAAAAGGTTATAAATATGTAGTGACGATTCAAATAGTACTAGATCTCACAGCAGGATTAGTGCTAGGGTGACCAATTTCTTAGCAAAACGCTAGCTTATGTCAATTTGTATCGATAGCGGATTCTATTCTTTAGCGTTTATGCCATTTGTCTTGTCTTTCTCTTTTTTTTATATAGTGGGGAAATCGTCTCGTCGTTCCCTGCTATTTTACAATATCCAGATTTTTCTGATAAAAATGAGTTTGTTCTTCAAACTGATGCTACTAGTTCTGGTCGTGTGTGAAGTGTCGTGTTTGAAGTGTCGTGTTTGTAGTGTCTGTCTGAAGTGTCGTATGTGCATGTGTGCGGGCTCACCATCTGTATGCACTGCAGCACGGAATCTTGCAGCGAGGCCAGCTCGTTGTCCCTTGCGAACAGCGGCTCGGCAGCTAGAGCCCGCGCGCGCCCCGACACGCGCAGCGCACCGCCCGCGCGCACGTACTCCGCGCCGCGCACCGACCGCAGTGTGGCTTCGTTGCTCAGCTCCAGGGACAGCTTGCGGGACGGCACGAAGCATGTGCGCACTGCGGGGGTCATCGAGTTTACTTTATCAAAATATTAGAAGCTGCATCCGCGTATCAGTGCGGAACGATTAAATTATTGAGCTATTTATGAAAATTTCTAGTGGTAGTATTACTTAGGCTATGTCCGGTCGATACCTTTGAATTAAAATACCGGTTCAGTTTTTTTATACAAATAAATAAAAAAGATGAATTTGACATCTATCTACGTGAAATGGTATCAATAATAGAAGTTTATTAAAAATAATTTCAAACACACACACACACACGCACGCGTGTGCACGTATGAAGATTATCAAACATATTAAGACACATAAAACGCCAAGTAATAATTGAAACTATACCTTTAATATCCTCGAGCTCCTGGTCGGTGAGGTTGAGCTCCCTGCCGTTGTCCTCGTCGAGCAGTCGTGCCAGCTCGGCGTGCAGCGCGCGCGCGCCCAGCGGCTGCGCCTGCATCGCGTGCACCACCGGCACGCCGTGCACCACTGCACACACAACACGCTACACTTATACACACACACATACATGCTTACACGCACACATATAAATAATTACACACACACACACACACACACACACATAAATGTATCGAATAGTAAAACATATTATACTATACAACCCGGTTACAATATCTGTGGAGCTGGCGTCGATGACGTCACGTGGCGAACGCAACGAAATTGCTAACCGTACTGACGCGCCGCGGGCGAGCGCGGGGAGGTAAAGAGAAACGGGAAGGGACTCCGCATTCCAGCGAGGTCCATAGATATTGTAACCGAGTTATATACGAAACCAATGTATTTTTTTTCAAAAGATATAGAACCAATTTAGACATCAACAGCGTCATTGCTGCAATAGTTTATCGCGACCATAATTATAGAGAAGTTGACATCAACTTTCTTAGTTTGTTTGCATATAAAAACGTTTACGCAAAAGTTACACTGATTTGAATAATGTTTTCTGATTAGAATTTAAACTACAGTTAGAAACTATAATTTGAAATAACTCAAAAATGCATGTTGTATTTCCTTGTAATTGGATCTACATCTTGATATGCACGCTAATAATTATTATGACACATACTCAAAGTATATTATGTATAAGATGTACATCTGTTGACAAATGAAATAAATAAATAAATAATAAATATGATTTATTTATTGGAACGAAGTTCCTTATCCCGCGGTACGCTGGCTAGGGGGGCTAGGCGAGAATAACGAAAAATCGTCACGACACTTTTGTTATAGTGCGTAGCAATATACTAAAAGTGTATTAGCATTCCTTCACTTATTTCATTTATTATTTAACTCCTAAATATTGTTAATTTATTTAATTACTAGCTTTCCCGAAAAACCCGCATAGTTCCCGTTCCCGTGGGATTTCCGGGATAAAACCTATCCTATGTGTTAATCCAAGTTACCCTCTATATGTGTGCTAAATTTCATTATAATCGGTTCAGTAGAATTTGCGTGAAAGAGAAACAAACACACACACATCCTCACAAACTTTCGCATTTATAATATTAGTAGGATACCTCCTATTATACTTATTTCAAAACGAAATAAGTATACCTGTCTTTTTTGTGTTCAAATACATCTATTATTTTTTTATGAAAATCGGATATCTGATTTGATAACCGTTTTTCTGTAAATATCATATACAACGCATTTGTCACGGTCCTGTGTCATGCTATTGCGCGTAAAAGTTTTCACTTTATTTAAGGTTATTAAGTTTATCAATTTTTAATAATAAGCGCGTATTCATTCAAGTTGACTAGTGAGAAGTGTTTTTTTTATATTATAAGAGTGGCAACGTCGCGCGCATTTGCTGCTGTTATGCGATGCGGCCGCGGTAATAACCAGCAACGTCACGTGAGACTTATTGGATTTCGTATTTAGGCAATGTACTGAATCTTGTTTCATAGGAGCATAATCGAGAGCGCTCCGTTTCGCGCGTTACTTATGAAATTATACAAAAACAAGAGTGCATGGGATGATGTAATTTATTTGTAATGTGGTAATGCTCTTATTTTATCGATATTGGTATTGGAGTTTTTTAGGATAGATTTTAAATAGTAGATAATATTAATAATTAAATGAATGTGCAAGTACAACTTTATGATAATTATTTATGGGAGTACGCTGCACCAACGCTCCTCAGGATGAGCCACTACTGGTTATTTATATATAATAATATACATAACAATATTCCATAGTGTTAGTTTGTGAATGATGATGATGTGAGTGATGACTGCGTATATGTGCGTGTATACCATGTGTGTGTATATAGGTACAAATATTACTTGTGTGTATCACGTCTGTTTGTATATTTTATTGAATTCTATATAACAGTATTAATTAGTAAATAGTAGTTTTTATATAGTATTTATAGCTGCGAGTGTATGTACAAACATGTGTTTTTGTGTGTGTCGGTGTGAATGAGCTTGTGTACCTGCGGCTGTGGCTGCATGTGTATGTGCGCTCAGCCGCGAGCTGTCTACCGCGCGCGTGTTTGTGTGTATGTGCGTGTGTGTATGTTTGGTGTGTGTGAGAGTATCTCACCGGCGACGACCTCCGCGTCGACCGCGCCGAGGCTGACGACGAGCACGATGGGTGCGCCGAGCGTCGCCGCGCTCAGACGCGCGCTGTCCCACCACGTCACACCCGACACCTGTTTCGTAGATTAAATAAATTAATAATTTACAATATAAATATATTAACAAGTCAATTATCAAATATAATTCTTTTTAAACAAATAACTAAAACTTCTTCAAATACATAAAATTACAATTGAAACAACAAAAAAAAAAAAAAATTAGCCACAGTCCTGCGCGTGAAGCAAAAGATTTACTATGAAAAAATAGCCACATTCAGAGTGCCGCTCTCACGCGACGTTGCCGGTTATTACCATCGTCATTATACGCATCGCATGACAGCAGCAATTGCGCGCGACGTTGCCACTCCTATATAAACAAGCACTGAATACTGTAATATAAACAAACATATCCTATGTAAACAAACACTGAATAATGAAAATTCCGGGATTTTCTAATTATTATTAATTTATAATCATTGAATTTGTTTTGAAATAGCCTGTACTTTATGATTTTTAGTGTTTAAATGGACAATTATAATGTGGTGTTCATTTTTTTTTGTAATAAATAATCCCGCTAACGCTATTGTATTTTTAATGTCTTATTTCAAGTGAACACGCATACAATATTGTCACGAGCCGCCTCTGGAGCTAACAAACCAAAAAAAAAGAAAACGAAAAATTACAGTCAAATTGAGAACCTCCTTTTTTTGAAGCAACAAAAAATATATTTTCTTAATTTTTTTCAATAATTAAAAAACTGACCTCATAATGCATGAAGAGTACTTTAGCCAGTGTCTCTCTGAACTGCGTAGTGGTGAACAGTGATTCAACCACCACCACTTTGCGCTCCTTAGGATTGACCAGCACATGCCTGCAATATGAACATCATAATATTATGTAATACTAGCGGTCCGCCCCGGCTTCGCCCGTGGTACATATTTACGTTTTCTCTACATAAGAACCATCCTCGTACTTCAATGAATATAATAGAAAAGAATTATCGAAATCGGTTCAGCTGTTCACACGTGATGCCGTGACAACGCGAAACGGGTGCAGACCCGCCGCCTTTTTATAGCTCCCGCCGCGAAGCGCGTCGAACGCGGCAACTGATACACAAAAATAATCCTTAAGGCATGATTCTGTATTCTCGCGCGATGACTTATAGCGTATTTCATGTATAACTTTGGTGTTTCTACACCGATTTACATGATTCTTTTACTATAACCTGCCCAGGAGTATGAAGAATAATTGTGCCAAATTTGGTTAAAATCCGTCGTGTAGTTTTTGTTTCTATAACGAATATACAGACAGACAGACAGACAGACAGACAGACAGACAGACAAAAATTTTACTGATTGCATTTTTGGCATCAGTAGCGATCCCTTATCACCCCTTCATAGTTTTTTTTTAAATATATTTCATGTACAGAATTGGCCTCTCTACAGATTTATTATAAGTATAGATAATAACATCAGCCCATTAAATTGTATGAAAAAGAAAATACAGTAGACCCGCGGTATTCCGACAATCGCTTTGCAGGGCAGTGTCGTAGTATCGAATTTGTCGGATTATAGAGTGCTGCTTCGAGAGATCCCCTATAGTCCGAACGTTTTACGAAAGAGCACCTTGTAATTCGACAAATTAAGGTCCTAATGATAAGATGTTATAGGTAGTTCTGCTTCAGATTTAGGTACAAATCATACTCCATTATGTTTGTCGAATTCAGTTAATTAAATAACTACATATCTTCAAGTAAGCAAAACAGTGGTGGCACGTTTTTTGTACACATTCAATCATGCACAATCGACGCGAAAATTGTTAAAAAATAGGTATTCAACAATTATAGACATGTTGGATTACAGTGGGCGGCGGATAAGGCAGTGTGTTAATATGACTTTCTGAACTAGCTTTTATATCATCACATATTTTATCATCCATTATTTAAATCAACTACAAAGAAAAATTGGCAATCAAGGTAATTTTTTTTTAAATGTGAAAAACGATGTGTGTGAATGATTTAAAAAAAAAATATTTCGAAAATAACAAGAATCTTTGTGTTAAATAGTGCCAAATACATTATACAATGTTTCATACATGACCACAGTTACTGTACTCTCAGTAGTCACAGTTACTCTTCATTCAAACAAAGTTTGCAACCTTTCTTCGCATTACTGTCTTCACTAACCAACAGATTCACTAAGTACCTAAAATACAAGAGATGCAGCATGTGCACCAGGTTGTCGTACAGCTCCTCAGTGGTGCGGTAGTCGTGCACGCGCTTGTTGCGCCGCTCCGTGGGGCACCAGAACTGCGACGGGATTATGCATCGCGGCGCGGGCTCCCCCGTGAAACCAAACCTGAAATATATATGCAATACTTGCTATTTATTATTGACAATTTATAAACATTGGGTTCATTTTTTTTTTAATTTTCTAAAATATACTGCTACTTTCTAAAATTTACCAAATTAAAACACATAGGCATACCACTACATTAAATTATACTCAATCTGAAGCACAACATGTTATAGATAATTCTAGCTAATCCATGTAATCTGTGCCATACTACTAGTACATAATATTATCTAAATAATTGAAATATACTAAGTAATAATGAAGTTTCTAATACTTTATTTACGGTTACGGTTAAAAAGAATTGTTAAGGAATGAGTACTGTAACGACACAACGTTATTAAAATATTTAAAAAATGACAGATGAAATGGTTGTTCCAGTCTTTTAATTTTTATACATTGTATTTTTATGTACTCACTTTGTATAATCCGTGCCAAGATCTAATACTACTGCTTGCTTTTCTTGAATAAGTGCTATTCCTTCATATAAAGCCATTTCCAGGCCTTAATATATACAGCATCTCACGGGTACTATATATTTTAAATTTAACACAGTTTACTTCAAAAAAACATATTATTTTAATAGAGGAAATGAAACCAGGGATATATGACAAAACTTTAACTTATTTTCTGAGTTTTTCATAAACAGCATGCGTCAGCGTCAGCCGTCACCTGTCTGCTGTCACTTGTCAGTTGTTCACCTGTGATTGTCACTTAAATTTGATCTTTTATATAAGGCAATGAAATTACCTACTCTTGAATTCACTGTTCACAACAGCTATTTACAATTAAAACGATTTACTTAGTAAACGTGAGGAATTTGCTTAACTTAACCTTAACATAAGGGCCTCCGTTAGTTACTGATTTTATCTATTCGTACCAATACAGGGTGTTAAAATGTTTAATACTCCTTTGTGTTAACACGCTGCTATTCACACACGAAAATGAATGAATTAATTTCAAAATTGTGCTTGGAGCCCAATAATAATTGGAGCCACTTTATTGATTGACCATCGAAAATTTCAACACTGTAGCGCATAATAGATTAATTATTGAGAGGTTTTTATTTGAATGTTTTCTACAGATTATAATATTTTATTAAGTACCCTCAAATCACTATTTTATACCTGAGAGTGTAAAATTGTGATATTATCGCTATTATTACTACGTATAGAGAAGACACCACGAACAAAATCTGTGCGACAAGCGCGGAGGCGCGGGGCGGCTGTGAGTATATTATTATGATATAAAAATAAATAAAAAATAAAAATATCTTTATTTCAATTAAAACCAAAAAAAAAATTGATACGTAATTGATTTTTCATCTTTCATGATTATTTTAACCTATTTTCAAATAATATACACAGTACAATCCCACGTCTTTCCATAAACATTACTTACGGTGGCCTGGAAGAGATCGCTCCCTAGCGATAAGTTTGTACATATTTTCCTCTTATCTGTTTTTTATGTGTCTCTATATTTTATTTTGTGTGTGCACTGTGCAATAAACAATTAAATAAAATACATTACATATTAAAATTATTATTTTCCACTGCGTACGAGGACCGTCGGTCGAGCGCGTGCGCGTGCGTAGCGTCGGTCGACTGACGCGCTATGGAAACAAATGAACGCGTTCAGTGCTGTACCGACCGGTGCACTGCGTACCAGTAAACTGACCATACTGAACAGGTCTGGTCAGTTTACTGGTACGCAGAGCATTGAATGATACAAACTGACGGTCGGTCAATGCGTATCGTCAGGGCCGATGGTACGCACTGACGGTCGGTGAAACTCTGTTAACCGGCCAAAATATTAAACATACCTGACGATGATGTATCGAAACCGGTCGTAGTTTTTGTAATAAATAATCGAAATAAAAGTGGAACTAGTGAACTGTGTGTTTCTTTTAAAAAATCTATCTATAAAATGCAGTTCCATCAATAGGTAACAAAACGAAGTTTACATAATACAGTCAGTAGAGTTTCATTTTGAAACAAATTTAAATAAAAAATTTTGAGTGACAAAGTCAAAACAAAATGTCTTCACTTTCATAGAAAATAGAAAATAGTATTCATTTTTGATCCAATTTTATCATAATACGCTATTTACATGATTCATTCGTATGTATATTTTGATCTTTATTATAACAGCTGTCCACAATACATATATCTCATCTTTCTTTCAACTACTATGTAGCCTTATGTAGCTATATTATTTCTAGCGTTCGCAATTATTTGGAGATGAGTGTTCTCCAAAAGTCATTGATACAAAATATACCACGTGTGGCTGACACGGCTGTTCTCTCGAGGGTAAAGAAGCCGGTGTACCTCGCGCCTCGTGGGCCTCGCGTGGTCGCAACCGCATCCTTCAAACCGCGCCTCCCTCGGTCTAACACCAAGATGTCACATAGAAGATGCTATGTTGGTTGTATGGCAAAACTCATTGACTCTTTTCTTACTAATTACTCGTAAATTTGATGAGTTTTAATAAGTGTACGTTGAAGTCAAACTTGTGTTCGTATTATAAAGAGTGAAATGTATTTTGTATTGAAATCAGAATGAGAAGCCATAGTAGGTAGATTTTTCAAACGTAGAAGCCATGTAATACAAAAATGATATTTCATCATGTAATAGATTTTAAGGGATTTTTAGGAAAGCAATAAAAAACGATGGTAACTAGTAACTATTCATTTATTTTACACAAAATTTCCGCTATAATACATATTTACAAACGTAAAACGAATCGAGAATGTCACATTATAAAAAGCTTGAGCAAGACGGCGCCGCCGTCCCCAGACCTACTTACGCTAACCTTACGCTAACGAGACGCCGCCGCCCGCCGCCTCTCCGCCTAAGTGCCCACGGGAACTCGATCACAGTCCGCCCTACGTCACATAGCACTGGAAACCATTTGCGATTGTCTATCTCCCAATTCTGCTTTCAATTTTAGCGTACCTCATTTTGTATTAACACTAAAACTTCAGCGTTTGTTAGTAGTGTATTTTTGTAATAAATATCACAATCATTTTGTTTTATGAGCACATTATTTCAGGTGCGTATTTGAAGATTTTCAGGGTTGGTATCACCATTTATTAATTACAATCATGTAGTGCGCTACGAGTAGCCTCTCAATAAATATAGGTCACAACCGAAACAACTTTCACTGATTAATTTATATCTAAATAATTTGCAGTGCTTTTGTAACCTCACTATTTAAATATCCAGCTAAACTCGCTTTTCAATAACATAAAATTCTATAAAATAGCAACTGGGAAACCGGTGTCGGAGCTTAACTAAATAGAACTTAGTATTCCGTTATGCAATGCAAGCGAGCTTAACACCGCGCCACCGAAACATACATAACTTAAATAACATAAACAAAAGCATAAATGCACACCCGGAGTACAAGTTCTACGAAGTCCTATTTAACAAAAACATGAAAAGTCGAGAAGCTGGATTTGATTTCTCGTGTTCAGTCAAGCTTTGGAGAACGCGTCGCGGCAGCTCTCAGCCGGCCTTACGTTGATCAGATATCGAGCCGAATAGAGGCAATATAAAAGTATAAAAACGTTCGCTTCGAAGAGAAGTTCGATTGATAATTTACAAGTGTCGTAGTATCACAGCACACTGATAACTTATCTAGGAATGGGAAGTATCTCTTAAATAGTATCTATCTGTTGGCAATCTATTCGAGTGGAGATCTGATCAGGTTGCCGCCCAATTTGTTCTAAAGGCGAGCGAATTTAAATGATGGAGGTGATCAATCGCGCCTTGAAGTTGACTATCCTCTCGGAGGTCTGGGCGATGCGGAGGATGAGGTCCTGGATGAGGTTCGCGATGCCGCGGTTGGCGATGATGAACAGTCTGGTGATGGGGCCGGGCACGCCCTCCGTGAGGTTGTCGCCCTTGCCCTCCTCGCCCTCGGCGGCCGCGTCTCCGCCTGACGACGCGCCGGACGACGAGCCCGCTACCAGCTGGAACACCATGCTTTACATTAGTTTCTTGTTCAATATTCAGTTATATCTTACTAACACTACTGCTTTACACATCTGTAGCATTAAAGTAAAAATCATAGATCTGTAAATCAAGTTTAGTTACTTCGTTAATTTTTTTTTACAAATGTTTACTTCAGTAATGCAGTAATTTGACCTATTTACAATGTTATTATAATAATTTACATATCTACTAATTTACATCTACAATTTACAACACTTACCTTTAAATTAAAAGTACTACACTACATCTAATACTACACATAACTTAGAAAATCTACAAGATGTTAGTAAGGAAAGAAGAAAAGGTTAGTTGAAATGTCTAACTACAGCCGACTACTACAACTAATCGACTCAACAACGACCGCAATGCAACCTGCAACAACTACCAACAACTACATTGTGTTCGTGTTTCTAGTAATTTCTATGTATGTGCCTGTGTGATGATCTATATTCATAATATTTAGAGTAAAATTGACTGTTCATCGTGATAATGTCATATTTGAACCGGTAACACTTTCATATACAAGTATTAATTGAGGTCACGGTCTTTAGTTATTGCATTAGCCTCGAACGAGTTTGTTACTAGTTGAGCGACAGGCAATTCCACTCTAAACAGAGTTGTATCTGTGTGTACTTGTGGGTCGTTAGGGTCCAGAGTGGCGGAATGCGAGGCAGTGAGGCCGACGTTGAGGGAGTCGGTGCCCGCGAACAGACGAAAGGCCGTTCCCGCCGCGCGAGCTACCATTTCTGCAGGACGCTGCAACATCGTCTCACATTCGCACACAAACCAACTTACGGACCGCTGCCGTCTAGAATCCTTTGTGTCATATTATATTGATCCGGAAAACAGTTCTTTATGAAAAGTTAAAAACGCTGGTCAGATAAATCATCGTGTCTAAATGAAGACGTTACATGATCTTGATCAGAATTGAGCCTCACCGTTCCAATTCTATACATAAATGACATCGCCTGGACATAAACAATTTGATGATGTTTAAAATGAATAAGACAAAATCTGGAACTAATATCTGCTATGCTTATTGTTATAAATATGACAAACGATAATAATATCTGGTAATTCCTTGCATAAATGTTTGCTTAGTGCCTTATACCCTTACGATAGGATGTTCAAAAAGGAATGTAATGGGAGTAAGAAGAAAAAAGATAACAGAGATAGATTGAAGACGTGTGAAGGAGGTAAGCGGTTAAATACATACTCTGACGACGTCAAAGAGGAAGTTGCCTGAACCTCCGCCGGATGAGCTTCCGCCTCCGAAGCTTAAGAACCTGAAAATTTATAAGGAAAAGATTTTAGTTTACAATGCAAAAAGTGTACTCGCTATAGTTTAGAATTTATGTAATCTATTACAATTTTTAGAACAAATTAAAGAAACGAACCCACCCATTACAAAGTGTTGAGACAAAGCTTTTTCCTCAGGTTATATTGTATTTAAATCGAACGTACAATGATATCGCCTACGGAATGAAAACTAACGAAACGACTAGCATTGGAATAAAACATTAGGTAGAGTAAATTATAGTTTATTGTTAGGTAATACGACTATGTAGCGCTTTGAATGTTACAATAGAAGTTACGTGAACGAAATGAGCGCTTGTACAGCCACAGGCGAATAAAGAAATAATAAATCGTGCGAATTGAAAAGTTTGCAAAAAGACAAGTAACGTTCTCGCTCTCAGAGTATTGTTCATTTAACTGTTGCGAGATCAGTGAACGGCCGCGACATGTCTCGTTCACGTGAATTGAATTATTATTATACTCAGAGAACCTCTATATGACACGCGCGGGTTGATAACATTTTAACCCCACTCCTTCTCTTTAGTCCCCATTTTCTAACGCTACGTATGATCTATTTATATTTTTTTTCAAGTCTTAAGAAATTCCGCTTTCATTAAGCAATTTTTTATCAGTAGGTTTCATGGAACATTGTCCTTGAAAAAACTCGCACGAATATAATACTGATACAACTTTTATTTTCAGTATCAAGTCAATGGCATTTTACGATTATTTATAAGAGCGCTTTCAGAGAAAGGTACCAATCATAAGTATGGCACAGGATTACTTTATGTTTACCTCTTGTTTCTATTTTCTTCGCTGTCGTCAGCGTCGTCGAGCGTGATTTCATCGATAGAAGCAGAGTTGGTCTGCGCGGCGGTCTGCTGGTCCTCGCTGGCGGCCGCCTGGTTGTCGCCGAAGGCCACGCGCACCTCCGCCTGCTGCGACTCCGCTCCGGACAGCAGCTGGTTGTCTTCGGCGAGCGCGTTCTGAAACACAAAGCTCGATCACTGCGGGAAAGGGTTGCGCGGCAATGATGGTTAGGTTATGTGGAGATGGGGTGACGTGACACGTGCGGTCTGCGCGCGCGCTGCCGTCTTGGGGCAGGCTGATGGAGCGATGATGCGGCGCTCATGAGCGATAATGCTGCGCTCATACCGGCAGGAAGAATAGCGCACGCTTGCGTCTGTTGGGTGCGGACGTGGTGGTGGTGGAGGGGGAGTCCTCGTCCTCGTCCTCGTCCTCGTCGTCGTCCTCAATCTCGACGGTGCCGCCGCCGCCGTTGGTGTTGCCGCCGCTGTTGCGGTTCCCTAGGAAGGCGCGCAGGAAGATGGGCCCGAATATTTTGAGCACCATGCTCGTTATCTGCTGTACCTTCTGTTCGATAATCTAGAACATACACCGCCCTTGGCGTACCATTACTGATATTCTAATACTTTGCA
>CAJQZM010038156.1:0-12166 GCA_907164665.1 Colias nastes | reverse complement strand
GCCTCGGGCGCGGGCGCCGCTGCTGCCAGCGCCACCAGGCCTAGTATGAACAGTGCGCTTCTCATTGTGATGATTGCTTGCTCTGCTTGATGATTATCTGTAACAAATTAACGAATAATTAGCTACGAGCTCGATTACAATTGGCAAGAAACAGTAATTGTGTAATTGTTAACGTTATAAAAACATACTTATGTTTAGGTTAATTCCGTTTAAATAAAACGATTATTTATATGAATTTATCCCGGTTTTTTATGAGAGAAACAAAATGAAATATACGAAATAATTTTATCGGACGTTAATAACTTGGATATAAATCTAGAGATTTCTTAGTAATCATGATCTGGTCTGGTTCTTAATACTCGTGAAATTTTCCATTATTATGACATACAATCCGCATACCGTAGATAATATTTCTATTGTTCTATATTTGAAAATTGTCAACAAAATTGTTTATAGAATCAGTTTAGCGCGCCCACGCGAGCGGGGCGCAGCTGGCAGCCCGCAGCGAGCGGCGAGTTGGTCGGCTGTGGTCGCCGGTTGCGACTTTGAACTCATTCCAAATGGAAAGTTACGAACAACCTTCACGTTTTTATACAATAATTTTATTATTCCACTTTTATTTCTTAACAAACATGCGTATGCGATAAAAGTCCTTAATGTTACGAAAATAGCGAGGTCAGTTTCCTTGTCTGTCGGTGCAATTACACCGGCTAATTGATATGTGACAAGTGTCACGCTAAAGTGCCATTTCAACTTTCCGGTCTCATTTAAAGTGAATTCATTATCTTTTATAAACGAATAGAAGTCTCCTTCGTACATATTATATCTATTATTTCGTACGCAAAGTTTATATTCGTTTAAACCTTGATTATTGATCGATTATTACAACCGAATAGTTATATATTATCTTAATATTGTTTTGACAAGTATCGCGTTGTCATTTTAACGGCGTCTTCCATACATTGTCAATAACTTCGGCTCCACGTTTTATGACACATGTCCGTGTGTTCATCGCCAAGTGTACTCAAAGTTGAACAAGCCACTTAAATATGAAGTGCGTAAGTTTCCGCAAGCAAAGGTCACGCCTTGGCCCTAAAGTCGTCGCGGCGACCGCGTGACACCGCTAAGCTGTGGCGACCTGCGACCCGCTACCCGAGTGCAGTTTACATCATACCGCCTTTTACTATATATTTTTATTTTACTATCTTTTTATTTGCTATCTTTCTATACTGGAAGCAAAAACGTGACAAATAACTTAAAACACGCGTGATTATTATTTGCTTGATATTAATGATATATTAACGATTAGGTAACTGTGTTTTAATTTTATTATTTTTTAAACATGCTTGTTTTATAATTTTATAGAGTTATAATTTAACGCAGTTGGTAATTGCGGATTACAATAGCTTGTAAGGAGCGAGCGCAACAAGGCGCATTTTGTCAGTGTTGGCAGCTACCAGCGGAGCGCGGTTCCGGCTTCTCGGCGACGCTCTGGATACCACGATAAATACTATATTATTATTTATTACCTTTTCGATAATTACATATTTTCTATAATATTTTGAAGGTCAGACATGCCCTTTATTACACAGATATTTGCAAGAGACAATCATAAATAAGAATAAAGTCCAAGCTCTACATAATTCCGAATACGTCGATGAAGTATTAGTATTTCATAGAGTTCTCACATGATCATTGATTATACTTGAATTAAGTTTTTATCAAACCTTAGTGTTAAGCGATTAATTGGAAAATTTCAATAAAGGATACAATAGATTTCATACGACGTTTTTATATTATAGTACTTGTATTTTAAACAATCAGGTCGTTTTCTTATCGGCACTTAAATTATAATTATTGTCCGCTCAAAGTTCTATTGTATTGCTTGAGAATGACGACAGATTTTGTATTACATTGGTATTTGCTTTTAAGGCTGTTTATTAAATTAGCACTTGTTTAATATTTGATTGCCACAGAGCTTACTCAATGAGCGCTTCATAAAATGTTAATTCATGTAAATATTCGTTTGATGTTTATGATGTGTTAATCAATCAATCTGTCAATGGTGATACTTATTTACATTTTTATAGATTACTAGCTGCTCCGCGCGGTTTTACCCCCGTGGCTCCACACCTGTTGGTCGTAGCGTGATGATATATAGCCTATAGCCTTCCTCGATAAATGAGCTATCTAACACCGAAAGAATTTTTCAAATAGAACCAGTAGTTCCCGCGATTAGCGCGTTCAAACAAACAAACAAACTCTATATTAGTATAGATTATTATTACATTTATTACGTATTATATATGTTTATATGATAACCTAATCTAGCTTTGAAAGAAGCATGCATGCAATGCATGCAAGCATTCATTATTACGAGCTAAAATAGAACATAATGTTGTCTTATAAAAAGTATTATATTAAGTGCTTGGTAAAAAATATTTTAATAATTCAACCATTCCTTTTATTTTATTGCTATCGTTTTTATGATCAAAAATTTATACAAAAGGAGGGTATTTCCTTTTTATATTGTGTTCACAAGTAGAATAATGTTTTACGAACGAAATATATGACGGAGCAGAATATCTTTTATTTCTATGTGTATAATTTATCATTTAAAATGTATTTAAACAAACAAGTAACATGTTACCATGAACATCTGGACCCAATTAAAATCATATTATGCAATTAAATTGAAAGAAAAAATATTATTAGGTATTTCTATTGTTCTTAGTGTATTTTTAATTGTATCGGATAAGAATAACAATTTTTTATTGTATCTGACTTACAGTTACATCATGTGTTTATACCTACAGTTCTACTTTTAATAATTGGGCCATCGATAGTTTGTATTAGTATATCATAATATATCTATCATAATATAATAAATAGTTTAAGAAATGTTAACGTTTTTTATCTGTACATTATTTTAATGTAAATTGTAATACAAAATGGAATCAATCGTTCAACTTTCTCTGTACAAAAATACGTCACTTGTATTTAATGTTCACGTTCATAAATTATAGTATTTCACTATAGCTTTGCGCAAATCAAATATCGTGATACAAATGAGGCAACACTCGAAGGTTAGTCGGAGCTTACAGCCGGAAGTTATTTTCACTCTTTGGATGAAGGTTTCCACGAAATCGCTTAACGGTTTAATTACTTGTAAAAAAAAAAAAATTACTTGTAGGTACATTGTAATTACTTTACATTGTACTTATTATTTGCAGCTATATATGATTAACAAAGGTACAGATAGTTACACCTCGTCTGATATTTAACCGACTATTTAGAACGATGTTAATCGATATCTACTGTTAAGCTTAGTAATTTAAGCTCTATCCTACAACATATTACGTGAATGAGTACATTCAAAATATTTTTTTGTTGTTGTATCGTAATATTCACGCTTTTGCTATTAAATTAATAGCAAAAGCGTGAATATTACGAAGATCGCAAGATGTGTAATGGGCAAGTAATGGCGGCTTGCAAGCGATACACCACGGGCGCGACCTCGCCGCACGTAACCGCAGACACAATGCATGCTCAACTTTATGGCGTTTAAATTGTTGTTTGTGTTTCTTAAACGGCCATCATGTTATGTAGTCTCTAGACTGATTACTTAACGAGTCCATAAGTAACAAAGCACCGAACCTGCGCCAGTATTCAGTATTCATTTATTTTGTTCTACGTTATAACTTAATTCGTATAACATAGTTGAGTCACATACATATTTTATAAGTTACGAAGCCTCTCACTGCAGCTGGCCCCGCTAAGTAGCCAACATAATTAATATGTTTTTTCCTCTACGTGTTACATAGTAGTGTGGTAATTATAATTTGATACAATATCGCAACGCTCGGGCTCAAATTGCGAGCGGTCGTAAACTCTAACAGTTTGTGACATCGTCTACCGATCTATTGTGTACAGACACGCGACAAATACACATTTAACATTCTATATCAGAATTTATATTCTAGCCTATATAACGTGCACTTAAAGATCATATTTGCACGCATGTCTCCATAATAAACGGGTAGCCCTGGGCAGTCCGCAGCCGATGTAGAACTATTGCAAAATATGGGAATTAAAAATCTGGGCTATGGAAAGGGGGTGTTAGATAGATTGGTGCCTTTTTTATATTAAAACATTGAAAAATATTGATACTTGCTCGCATTATTAATTAAGTACGTGTCTATGTGGTCGAATATATTGTCCGATACGAAGTCATCGAGGCGGTTGCCTCACCGCAACTGAAAGATAATTTAACTGTTGAGAAACTGAGCGGGCAATAATTTATAACTTATTTTTGTCTATCAAGTGCCTGTACATTATGAAAGACTATATTTTGTTCGTCACGAATTTATCGCTTCATTTTAATGATATATAATTATGTTTTGAAGTATCTCTTATTTTATTGTTAAAAGCATATATTAAATTAATATTATTACATGAAATTTTTAATGCGATATTAAACTTTAAATAGAGAGGCAGAGATGGTTTCGAAACGACGTGACAGCGTAGCAAAATTACATTATCTGTGCGCTGTGAAGATTGGTGGTTAAACACTTGATCCCGAATATAGACTGACTTTAGACTGCACTTTATTCAAAACATTATAACTATATATTATTATCACACACACAAAAACATTACATTACACACTACAGCGCAATTTATGTGCGTGATACACTTGAGATTGAACATTTGTTACCTTCGAGGAGGTTCACAATCGGAGCATATCGATAGGCAGATACAAGAAGTACACATGCAATCTTTTATTACTTAAACATTTATTAATTTTATTTGTACACTCTACAACTCTACAGTAAAGTCTTTACCATTTTCTCATATTATTATCGTTCCAAAAGCTTTTGTTAAAATTTTAAGTTATCAGTAAAGTACTCTACAATCTAGAATCTTTACCATTAATAAGTAAGTATGTTATATAAGAATATATTTCTAATATCTGTAATATTATGCTCCGATTGTAGAGTCGACAGTAATAAGTTAATGAAATTGTACTCTTCAATTTTTTTTAAACCGTTCAGCGCTATAAAAACAAAGGTTTTCAGTGCATTTTAAACGAATATAAATTTGTACACGCTTATTTATTGATATGACAATTATCATTTTTAACGTAGCATTACAATCGATGGTAGTATACGTTACGTGTGATTAAGATCCAATGGTGATCAAATCGACATTCCTGCTGATTCGTGGTTCGTATGTCTGTGATGGCAATTATCGCATTAAGTAATCCGTCATCCGTCAACATCACACACAAGCAGATAAACATTCACACGCATTCACCGTCGCGCGTCGCGGCCTCCAATTATTGGCTGCCATATTCATCTACCTATTAATTATCATTATAACATAGTTTAAAGTGTAAGTGAATAATTATTTACATTAAAAATATTCTGATTATGTCTATTTGCATGGGAATAAAATTAATTGGATTTTTCAATTACCCCTACGAATGTGTTCTTTTATGTATGAAAATATTAAGTCACAATATATACTACGTTTCGTATAATTAAAAAATTGTACGAGCGATAGTCTGAATATAACGAAGGTATCTCGTAACCCAGTAGACCAGCAGAATTAAGTAACGTCGGGTAAAACCGAGCGCTCATAAAGACAACCATTAGCGTTGTCATGTCAAATATATAGCGTTTTCTAAATCGGTTTAAATCGAGACCTTATACCACCCACTTTAATAATTATGGTGTTGCAACGATTGACAAACAGTGAACAACATTTATTCAAATAGCAGCTTATGTTATTATACATTGGATCAACTCTTTTAGATCACTATCTAACAATTTAACACCAAAAGATAGAGAAATATTCCACGGTCTGTTGATCGAAACGTTATAATGTTTGGTGATGTAAGCTTTATTTACAACACATAAGCGTGTGAGGCAAGGAAACAACAATACTATTATTAAGCAAACATAATGACTCCGCGTTGAAGTAATATTATTTGCTAGTTATGCGAAGTGATTGTTATTTGAGAGTAGACGGTGAGTGGACAGTCGCTCACGTAACGCACGCGCCGCGAAGCCTTCCGCGGCTCTATCTTCCTGCACATCGACGGAGACACCTTCCTCGTATATTAATAATAATTAAATAAGATGGCTATTTGTACACTAATTACAGTAATGTGCACTATTGTACAAACATGACGCGTAATCTAGACGTTGTTTTAAAAGAATATCGTTACTATCAGGGTTCTAAAGGTATCATTGAAACTAGCCTGATGACTTGTTCGTTTCTAAAAAAAATTGTACCGCTTAGCAATTACACTTATCAAGAATATTGTACTTACAGAAAACTGTTAAATTAATTATAACTTGGCAGTTATCTATAAATACTACTCAACAAATAGAAACCTTTAAAGATATCTAACATAACCAATTATAGTTATTAAATATAAATATCTAGCAATAACAATCTGAAAAGGTAAGTATTTGTTTAATCTGAAAGTTAAATCGGTTTACAACACGTGTGAGGCAACTGGCGCAGGCGCGGGGAAGTGACGAAAGGCTCAACCGGCTCCAGGATGCGCCCCGCCATACCTGGCCATACACTGACCACTGATCACTGGCCACTGGTAATAGATAATACGATAGCTCCATCTTACGCATTGAACATCAACATTATTCATCAGCTACACACTATATGTAATATTTTATGTTATTTACTCGGGTGAACATATGGTGAACATATCAAGCGGTTCTAATGACTAACAGAATATAGTGTGTGCGCTTAATTCAGAGCAAAATGCAAAGGAAATCATTATTTTTATGACAAAGGAAATATTATAACGATACTTTACACGGAGCAAAAATTAAAACAGTGGGATTATAAAAAATATATATACTCATAATTATAAAATTCTTGTTTGAATCCATCAGGGTTCATTAAAATCGTTTTAATTAACGAATCAAAGCAAGGACAAGTGAGGCAATATCATTGATAATAATAATGATTACACAACACACTTGTCTCCGAGCGCATGTCAGCTGCACGGCCGAGCGGAACCCCATTATTGGGGTAATGAAATAATTTGCGGAGAACAATACCTCCCACGTAAGTTGTGAGTGGCGTTTCCGTGCGTTGAGACGGTCTCCTTATGTGAGTCACGTGTGTCCGCTTCATGGGTACAGATTATATGTTATAGTTTACCACAGAATATAATACTATACTAGATTTTCTCTACATGTAAATGTGGAGAAGAACTGCGATATGCGTTTATTGTAACTTTGGTACGGGGTGGAATTATTGGTAACATGATGCGCCAAAGATCATATTGGTTGCTGGCTTTCATTTATTTACTCACAATATTTCCTTTCGATTGTAAATATTAACATCAATGTTATTATACAAAGCTTCCTTATAGCCATTAGTGATTATTTATGTTTTTGCTGGCGTCGATATCGATTTCGAGTATCGATATAAGTGTACTCGTATCAAACAGCGAGTTGAGCGCGAGTAAACAAACATTACACTCGTTTGTGTAAACTTTATCTTTTTAGGATTTGTCTTGAGTGCTCGTAAAACATTTGGCATGTTATTTCTCAATAATATAAGTGGCCTAAATGTGTTTTCATGATACTTAAAGTAATAGTACTAGTATTTTTTTAATGATATGTAGTGGCATAATATAATATAAATAATTATCTTTATATTATACGGCTATTATTTTTTGCCATTTCGCTATAAGTTGTTTTATACTTACAGTTTTTAATACGAGGAAGTGTATTACAAGTTCTGTGATTACAACATGATACAAAAGCTTTTATGGTACCTACTCAGTGTAATATATTTAATATTTATTATTTGTGTTTTTTATTTCCTTAGTTAAAATTATAATAATATGATTTGCATATAATGTTTTGTCGGTATAAATTACATAATTCGTATATTGTTATATTATATTAGGCACATTATGTTTACCATATTATGGTAACTTAAGGAATTTAATGTTCACATATTTTTATGGACATATATGATATTATACAAATTTAAAATACCCATATACCTACATGATTAGCCGTGAGAAAACGATAACACGAGTTTCGAAAACATATCGTCGTGGCGGCCTGTCGGCCTTCTGTGCCACACCGACCACTTTTACTGTATTTTTATTCTACATCACACCGAGGTTATTACCAAATATATCTTGAGATACTTTGAATTAATTAATGTGATCTTTTATTGATTTATTATCCAATCAATTAATATTCATAATTGCCTCGTCAAATTAAATATAAGGAATTTAAAATATACATAAACTACGACCTTCAGGCGGCATACAGGAATCGAATACTGTATAAATTACGAATAACCAAAATTCGCGAAATGAAAGAAGTGTATTGCACCGGAACCGAACGATTTAATAGATAATAATAATATCGATATCAGTGACCTCGCCCGGACCTCTCCCCCCACTTCCCCCCTCACCTTACCTTGCGTCAATGACACTTATTCATTTAAAACTAAACAAATGATAATTGACATACAATATGCATAAAATAAGCTTTAGATTTTAGAGGACAACTAAATAATCTTGAAAAATGTCAAAGTTGTTTTCGGTTTACAATTCTAGTTTGTCATTCAAATCATGAATATTTTATTAATATTAAATGACATATTATCGAGATTGGCCCAATTACCGATAAATTGAATCTTATCATTGAAAGTAAAAGTATAAATAAAGTCACGGTCGAGTGTTGGCACACGAGAAAAGCTGGGTTTTAATTGAGTCATTCATATGATTTAAAAACATAATTTGCAGGTCGCGGAAATAATTGAAGTTCACAAGAATGGTGGTTGCAAAACTAATCGATTATCTGGCGTTGCTTGTTGCCCCACACGTGGTGTTGCCCCACACGCATTGTGCGGTCCCCGCTGCGTCCGCGCGCAGCACCGGGCGGCGGCACTTCGTCCGCATTGTGTGTAATTTTGCGAAATCCTAGTTCCTACCCCTCTAGTTAAAAATTCTCAACTTTTCATTTGTAGACGAATTATTTTTGATGGAATTGAAACCGAATGAATCTTTATAAAAAAATAGAGTAGTAGTTTTAAAGAAGCGTAATCAAAGAATGTGCTTAATTAATAGAAACTGGAGGCAAAAGATAAGATGTAGGTACGAATATTTGTATTTTGGAATTGCATGTTGGTATTGCTGATATCTATTGAATAAAGATGAGAAATACGATCATTAACGATTTAATTCATACTTTTATTACGTTTAATTAGTTTGGTACGTTATTGTTACGAGCGAGCTCTGTTTTGTTGACGCGGCCCAGATTCGAGTTGACACTGTTTTGAAATCAATATTTTAATTGCGAAGAGAAACACGAGAAACAAAGCCTTGTGCTTAATTCCAAATAATCAGATATTTATCAGCCAACTAGCCGCCTTGATCGAGAGCCTTCAGTATCGCTTACGGACCGTTCACTACGAAAATTATTTACTATTTTAACCGCAATATCGTATTTACATCACAATAATAAGTAAAGCTATGTGAGCTCTATTAAAAAATAAAAATATGTGTCACGAACTTTGGGAATATTCGTAGGTAAACATGTCGCATTATTTTTCATACAAAAGACATCAACGGGATTTCGAGCTGCGGCATGTTAACATCTGCGGCCAACCATTTTTTTATTTAATATTATGCTTCATTATTTATAAAAAAATAATATAAATGTCTAATTATTATTGTAAAATGTATTATATTTTTACGATAATATAAAGATTCTACTTCTATAAGTTAATTTTAGAAAACAGTCAACAATATAAGAAATAAATTAATTAATTTGGGTATCTCCAAGTTATTTGAGTTTAAGAAAAGTTAATCAAAGTAATCACTATTGTATTTGATGAAATAACAATTAGACAAAAACATTACAATTGTTTTTACACAATTACTAATTAGCAAACGGAAAAACCATTAGGTTTCAACTGAATTTAACATTTACAATTTTCAATAATTCTATTGTTTTTGTTAATTACGACAGAGGGTCGATGAACTCGCCGGGTGATCCCAGGTGTGAGGTGACATTCAGTAAGTGGCATCCATTAACTTCTATTTCATTTACCTCAATTTTAATTATAAACAAACGCCTTATTAAAATAGTGTATGTACCTACCTATTATTATTATATTTATAATTTTTTTTAACTTCGTATGGTATCTAAACTGTAAGCGGGTATAGCAATATATCCTGTAGCTGTGTTAAATCGATATCATTTTATGAAGTGTTTTCAATCAACTACAAAGAAATGAAGAGGTTCTCGATTCGACTGTATTTTTTGTGTTATTTACCTCAGAACTTTTGAATGGGTAAACCGATTTTGGTGATTATTTTTTTTATTTGAAAGCTCTCCGATTGGTCCCATTTTAATTTTGTTTTGTTCTGACCGTTTAAAGGCGGTTTTGTATGTTAAAAAATAATTATCAACTTTTCAGTAGGAGTCAATGTCAAACAATAACGCGGCGCTCCGCTGGCCGCTCCGCTGGTCGCTCGGCCCGCGCGGGCGCAGTAGCGCGCCGCTGCGAGCGTTACTCAACTCCTTTCGCTTTCAGTGACTCACTGACCGCATAACACTCAGATGCGTATTCATTTTATCCGACTTTGCTCTCGTTTCAACTATGATTCCAATTGTACGGAAATTGGAAACCGGTAGAGCCCCTGATTACGATTATTACTTATTATGTTAAAATTTAAAGCTAATCTAGAGGTATCGTTTTATTTCGTATTGTTAATCCCATTTTATAAAATCCGCAATATTAGTTTCTTGTAGTCGTTTTACTAATTACACATATTTTAATAAAAAATATATTTTCAGAGAATTTTCTTTCATTTTTATATACCTACACAATGTATTTTCTTTAAAGATATAATGATAGTCACGTTTAAGATTTGACGTGATTGTTTTTCTCGTTTTGTTTAATCACATAATACTGATTTTATCTTCATTTCATGTCAATTTTATGAAGGGAAAAAAGTGCGGTTTGAAGCAAGACTTTATATGGCGGAAGCCATTTAAATATTTGTTATTAGTTGTCAATTTTTTATCCAACTGAAGCCAGTTTCTGACCGCTGGTAAACACATTACCTTGTGACATAATCCTTAATGAAGCATAATTATAACATATTTGGGAACTATTTAATAATGTCAACATTTCGTAATAAAATTTGAAGGCATTATATTCGAATATTTAATTAATTTATTGATTTAATTTATTTACAACAAGTTTGGTATGCAATTATCTTCAACAAATAACATTAACATTGATTCAAGATAGGCAAATAGATTGTGTTTGCACGCTAAATATATTTTCAGTGGAACATAAATATGTTTGTATAACCGTACAGCGCGAGTGGTTGCGCTAAGCGCTGTTTCGATCATAATTTCCGATAAAAACAGCTATCAATCATTGACTTCTAAACGTTTATTACATTTTACGTTTAATTATAAAGGTTAATGTATCGCTATGAACACACAAAAGTTCAAACAAAATGAGGTGGCTAAAAGATGATGCATAGACATTTCAATATTAGATTTACGAGTGAAGGCTATTTCAATAAATATATTTCATAATGACTTCACATAAAGACAAAAATATGCATTAAAGCCTCAGTTTATTGCACATAATTGCAGAGCATACAAACCGAATAACATAATTTAATGACCTCTGCTTCGCCGTTTACTCGTTTAATGTTATATATCCACATTGCGTTGTTCATAATAATTATCGTGAACTATTTACGCGGTGAAAGGAAATTGGCGATTTAAAACTTGAATATTTTGTAATTTCATTTAATATATGTAATTGTATCGCGCAAGGTTGACAACTTCGTCTCAATTCTCTTAATTCGATTTAAAGTATAGACGATAATACACAAAATACAAATAAGGCATTATCATTCTTTGCAGAATGAAAATATTGACATGCAAGCGTATGTAGGACAATATACTGGTTCATGATAAAAAAATACCAACTTGCGTAACGGATATTTTTTATTCGGATTCTGACGTGTGACCAGTTCCTGATCTACTTGTCAAGTCCTAAAGCGAGTTTATTGATGTGTAACAATCATAGAAATCTAAATAACAAGACACATAGAAGTGCTATAATGTCA
>CAJQZM010038155.1:0-11755 GCA_907164665.1 Colias nastes | reverse complement strand
CGGCTGCTGCTCGCCAGTTCTCTTCGCTTGAACTCGGCTTGACACGCAGCCGCGTGTCTAGATACGTGTGAAGCCGCGAGTATTACTTAGTATAATGTAACATAGACCATTAATTTGTATCTTTGACTAGCTGTGATGTAAGTAGGTATGTAACACCGAAAGAATTTTTCAAATCGTACCAGTTGTTCCTGAGATTAGCGCGTACAAACAAACAAACAAACTCTTCAGCTTTATAATATTATAGTATAAGAATAGATAATCAATCTATGATGTGATAATATTAGAATAGGTGGTTGAGTCCTGTGTTCTCTAATGAGGTTTGACGAACCGTTTTATTTCTGTTTAGAGTTAAAAAGGGTCGTATTATTCTTAGAAGACCTTTCAGTCATTGTCCTGTTGGATTTAGAGTTATTTTCGGGTCGGGACAATGAAAAATATTATGTACAATAATATATTTAAATGGATTGGCTTCATTTTGGCACACAAATTTGTTTTTAATTAACTTTATTTTTAATGTATTTTCACATTATATTGAATATCTACACAGTCAAATTCCGGATTATACCAACAAAAAATTAACCGCGTTTACATTAGGAATATTCATTAATTTAAAAAGAATAAATTGAAAACTTACATAGCAATATTTGCACAAGTCACAGTCACTTAACGAAAATGAACTTTTTCCGAAACGCCCGGAGCGAGCAGTGAACACGTGCGTCCTGCGCGACGCACGGCGAAGCTCTGCCTACACTTCACTTGTAGCTTTTCGATGTGGTAATGTAAGTTAAGGCTGTTGTACATAATCGTAATTTTAGATGATTGTTTTTTTTTTTTGTTTTTGAGTGTAGATGGCCTGTCAATCAAATGTGTAATGATTAATGAATCGAATGCACCGATTGAAGTATTTTGTGTAGTTTTTATTAGTCTACGTGCGGCTTTGTAGTGAAAAATTGCCCCATTATTATTAGTTTTCTTAATAATTTTAATAAAGTTTTCTTTATAAATAATTCTAAATGATATGGATATAACGAATGTGATAATAAATACAAAGGTTTTCTAGCTTCTGGACATTTTATCGTTGCTCTTTATTCAAAGAAGAAATAAATTTACATTCATTCGTTTCCTTGACCATTTTGTAGAATTACTTTTAGCACAGAATAAATAATAGTACTACGCTTTCGCCTTTTACCTCGAAATAGGACAGGCGCTTATAGGAGAGGTTTGTAAAGTGAAAAGTAATAGAATAAAGGTGAAATATGCGCAATGGTTAATTTTCCTCAGCTTTTCTTTCTTAGAAATTAAAATATAATATCAAAAAGCTGAAGTGTTAATTGTATATTCATGTTCTTTAGTTTATTTATTGTAGAAATAATAAAAGGAGTCTGTAGTACAGCTTCAAATTTAAAAGCTTTTTAACTCCAGGCATAGCTTTTATTACCCATTATAAGGTCTAAACTACAAGGGTTAAACATTTAGCTAGAAGTAAAAAGTATTATGTTAATCAATTTCCTTGTTAGCTATGTCACGTTATCTCGGGACACAAAAAACGGGAAGGCATTCACCTCGCTGGTGCGACAGATTACATTCGAGTCGAATGAACCAGTTTGAAATGATGTAATGTAGGGCTAGATGAATGACCGTTTAAAGAAATTAACTACGCCCGTGACTGATTAAATTCCAAAGCTGATAAGTTGGTACGTTTTTAAAGGACGTTTGTTGGTAGCAATTTATTTTACTGAATAATAATGTGATGCTTAATTGTGTGTGATTGTTTACGATTACGAGACATCCATATATGTATTTTTAAAGAAATTAAAGTATGTCATTATGATTAGCACATTACTAACTATACGAAATAATAATTCAAAACTTATAAATTTATAGTGTTGTATATTTATAAGCAAAAAAAAATTATTATTTATTAAGTATACTTTTCTAGTTGCTGTGTTCCAGATCTATCGACCGAGTTAATATCTACCTCTACTATAAAGTATCATCATATTATTTTATTTGCTATTAACAACAATATTCCGAACAAAATATGCATTATATATGAAAGACCTTTACGCGAAATACACGGGTAGGTACTTGACCCAATAATTGAAGTATAATGAGCTGATCAGCAGTGTATCTGACTAATTAATGCGATGTAGCTTCATAATTACAAATCTGTTCATATATACACGAATCTGTTCAAAATTAAACCCTGCTTTAATAACCAATATACATATATATTGTTAACCTATTTGTCTATCAATCAGAACTAAACCTTATCAATATTGCCCCGGCTTCGCCCGTGGTTCATGTTTACGTTTTCTCTCCATAAGTATACCATCCTCGTACTTCAAGAAATATTATAAAATAAGAATAAACGAAATTGGTTTAGCCGTTCTCCAGTTTTGCGCATGCAAAACATTTGGCGAATCATGTTTGTTTTATAAGATAATCTGACATCTATAGACACGAATATAAAAACTACAGACTTAAAAAAGTGCAAAAATTTAATTTAAAATACATGAATCACATTAAAACATTTACGACATGCATCCCTCTTATCTCCGGAGATTAATCGCATGCGGTACGAACTGCCACTGCAGTCTAACTTAACTGCATTTAACACTACACATAATTATATTTGCCTTGCGAACACTGCATCGCACGCTCTGAGATTTTTGGAATTGGATTTCAATCCTTTGTAGTTTTAATTGGAACTAATTGAAATTTTACGTTGAGAAGCATAGAGTTACTTTGCTTTTAAATATATTTTAATACTTCGTCCGCGTCTTTTGTCGCGTTCATTTCACGTTGTCAATGAACTTCTTATCAATAGGTACAAACTCTCCACCCCTATTTCACTCCTTGATGATTGTGAAAAGAAATAAAAAAGATTTACTTCAAGTCTTCAACTACGTGTTTACTATATCAAAACCAATATATGTTTAGCTATAAAACGTAGCATAGGCAGAAAATACTAACATATATGGATAAATGCGTACTAGGAACAGCATTGTATTATCACATTTAATTATCATCAGTTTACATTGGCTCTATAAGAAGCTTACTCATGCACTGATCCGGAAATTGCTATTATGCAAACTATCATCCATTATATTTGATGAAAACGGAATTAGTGGTTAGATATTACTGAAGGTTTATTACTAACTATATTATTGAAACATGGCTGTTTCTCTCAATATGCTCTAAATTTACTGACAAATTTCGAATTTCGGAATGTAAATTTATCAAAATGTTGAGTGCAAAACGGGTTGAAGAAATAAATAAATAAATAAGTAAAACATGAAAACGTGGATTATAACTTTAAACTTTTAATACTTAAATATTTATATTTTGACCCAAGTCAAATAAAAATATATGTATATTTTTAATCTTCAAACAGAATCAT
Organism: Colias nastes; assembly: GCA_907164665.1. NCBI lineage: Eukaryota > Metazoa > Arthropoda > Insecta > Lepidoptera > Pieridae > Colias > Colias nastes. The sequence goes on along the minus strand of CAJQZM010038155.1, from coordinate 8,352 downwards.
TAAATTTGCTTAAGAAAAGCTGAAAGTCATTGTAATTAGTGATAATAATACTAATGATATATATTTTTTTTTTTTACAACTATGATATTATTACGTTTTACTATACGATCCGTCCTACAAAAACATAAAACATCTTGTTTCATGTAAAAAACTAGACATTTATTAAAAAGTCGATTTACACAATTGCCCGTTACATAAAAAAGGAAAACCAACTAAGTTACATCGTAACACGTGCACAGCGTATACTCGAAAGAGTATTTTTGTTTTACAACACCACAAAATACGCCACGTGTGAAAATCCCCCACTGAGACCGTTTTGGTCACATTTAATTTTTTATGATAAAATTTTGTACTGAATTTCATGCTGGCAACACCAATTTTTAAATGGTTTAAAAACATACTAAAATTGGATACGTGACTATGGGTACAATTCCATTTTCGAAATAATTTATGCAATTTTCTTTTTTTTTTTTAAGTAATTATTAGATTATAAAAATTATTTAGATTTATTTTATGAATTTAAGATTGATATAGATTATAAAATATATTTAGACGATATATTTCAAGATTTAAAAACACCTATTTTATTATTATATATTTATAAACTTACAAGAACGTTTGAGAAAAAAATGTGTGCTGTTTCAAAACGATTTTTATATTTATTCTGTATTAGAAAAGCTTCCAATTTCAAACGGTCTTCTCGTACTCCTCAGACTAACACGCGGGAAACTCGATTCTCAAGAACTGTCATAGGTATTGAAAAATATTGTAGGTGAATAAAAAACAAGTATTGACTTAAATATTTAATATGTTTTTTGACCAAGAGTGGGTTAATAATAAGTCTTTGAAAAAAGCTTGGCTGGCTAGTCACGGACATTATATAGAAGACGAAGAAAGTGTTAACTATGGAGACTTAACGTAAGTTATATATTGCATTATCATTGATACTAATAATTATAAACGCAAAAGTTTGTAACAATGGATGGATGGATGTATGGATGTTTATGTATATCAGAATAAGACATGAGCTATGGAAATTTTGCACGTGGGTTAGTCCGCGAGTGAAATCGCGCGGCACAGCTAGTATAAACTTAAATAATTAAATAATATTGAAGTGAGGACCCCACTGTTATAGTTTAGTTGTTTTACGTTATAACACAAAACAGATTCAATTTTATCATTACCTACTACTTCGTCCAATGTTCCTATTAATTAGTTCAGATGCGAGTAAAACCGCGTGTCGTAATAGTAAATCATCCTTAACAATATTATATTTGATATTTTATTTGTATGTATGTTATAAATAGGTAGGTAATCTACGGAAATCTGGAAGTGAATTTTGAAATCTTCAACCGATTTTGCTAAAATTTCGAAGCATACGTTTGTTTAGTTTGGATGACAAGGCATGGAAAGCTATGTGACGTCATTCAAAATCCAATATGGTGGAACGCACAAAATAGTAGAGTGCACAGTGCACTATACTTTTTAAATGTACCTGTACTATATTATGTGTATCAAATGAAAAGACTTGCTGGATATAACTCAGAAATATAGAATGTCTTTAAATCTAATAGTAGGGGAGCCCAAGAGGGGATTTTGGGATTTACTCGAGCGCGTCAGATTACTATAAGGGACGGTACCTTAGCTATTCATTAGTACCTCTAGTCAATATGAGCAGTTATGGTTGGTGGGTGCGCTCAGGGGCCCCGCTGGAAAATTTGAATAATCCATAATTCCCTAAGGTTGAGCTCGAATCGTCAGATTAGCGAAATGGGGACTTCTTATATTGTAATTAACCCCCCCATATATTAATCTGACGCGCTCGAATAATATTACTTTAATTTTTTACCCTTTCTTCATAGCGATTAAATCGCCACTTAAATCGTCAGATTAACGTATACTTTTTTTCAGTGACGTCCTGGAGCATGCAAAATATCAATATCTAACGCGCTTGAGTATTTCCAAGCCAATTTTTTTCTTTTTTAAATTAAAAAAAATCAAAAAACCCTTCCCCACCGCTAAAAGTGAAAACATTATAGGACCTTTTTTTCTCGCTATGGTCTAATCTACCAATTCTAATAGGTTCCCGTGACGCTCGAGTAAATCCACATTTAGCATCCTGGGCTCCCCTACTATAACATTGTAGGGTATTTTCTTAATTCATACTTATTTGATGCTAATTTGTTACTTTTTTACGATTATTATGTAGGTATTAGGTGAAAATTGTATAAAATCCACCTGCTTAATGAATAACAATAGTTTGAACTTTTAATTTATGTTAAACCTCTCGTGTTAAACTTATGTTAAACTAGCTTAAGTCCGCGGTTTCGCCTGCGTTTTGAAAGAAAAACCCACATACATAGTTCCTAGGGTTAAAACCTATCCTATGTGTTAATCCAAGTAACCTTTTATATGTGTGCTAAATTTCATTGTAATCGGTTCAGTAATATTTGCGTGAAAGAGTAACAAACATACACATATTTTTTTTAAATCAAACAATTTCACCACATTCATCAACTTTGCTCAAATCAACGTTTACGTTATTTTTAACCAAATTTTCAGGTCAGAAATTCTAGAGAAGGTCAACGAATCAAAGTCCAGGAGACAGGCACGACTATCGCTAAGGACCTCCGCCGTTCTTGTGAACGGTGTTGCCCGACTGTACATGGCAGACACTGAAAAACTGTTACATGGTAAGTTCTGAATTTCCGTTTAGAAACCATTTAGGTGGTAAATGTTAAAAATACGATATATGACGATTCAAAGTGCTCTTATAAGAAGTCTAATTGAATAAATAAATGTTTGAGTTCAGTCTTAATTTAATCAATTATTTTGTAGTTAAGACTGCCCATTGAAATTGGCAGTCTTAACAAATTAAAGAAAAAAATCACTAGCTTTCAAATAAATAAGGAACATCGAAATCGGTTCACCCAGTCGATAGTTCTGAGGTAACAAAAACAAGAAATACAGACTAATTGAGAACTCCTTTTTTGAAGTGGCTTATTAAAAAGGGAAGAACGAGACAAAATGAACATGAAAAATTAGATTTTTAACCTTAATGTTCAGGACTCAAACAGTTACACACGTCGTCGTCATGTTTCATTCACCAAACTGCATGCTGCAAGCAGATAGAAGCAGAAAAAATACAATCTTAAAAAGCACAACTGTTATTACAATAATTAGTATTTGCGTGAAAGAGTAACAAACATACATACATACACATACACACACATCCATCCTCACAATCTTTCGCATTTATTATTAGGAAGTAAGATAGGATAGGATATTATCTATGCTTCTATACTAATATTATAAAGAGGAAAGGTTTGTAATTATGTATGTATGTATGTATGTATGGTTTTCACGCATAAACTACTGGACCGATTTCGAAAATTCTTTCACCATTAGAAAGCTGCATCTTCACTGAGCAACATAGGCTAGGTTTTATCCCGGAAATCCCACGGAAACGGGAACTATGCGGGTTTTTCTTTGAAAACGCGGGCGAGGCCGCAGGCGGAAAGCTAGTAGCAATATAAAATGATCTACATAATCATTACTTGCACATGAAATGGAATACAAACAATCGCTTGACTTCAAGCTATTAGCTGTAATAACATTCTGAATGAACGTAATAATTATACGCAAATATATTTAACACTAGTTGACGCCTGTGACTTTGTCTTTGTTGTTATGTATAGGAGATAGAAAACTGAAATAACATGATTACAATATTTAAATGTTTTTACTGATATTCCGTACTTACTCGTATGTCTGTTCGGTTATTTCGCAACCAAACAACAGGCTTTTGATTTATCTATGTTAAAATTTCATCAATTCTGATTTAGCTGGTTTAATTTTAAAATAGATGATACTAACATATTAATTTTCTTATAGATTGCGAGTTATTAGACGAGGCATTGAAAAACAGAAATCGCAAACCATCCAGTTCAAATATAGGAAATAATACACCCATGGAAGAAGATTCATGTAAGTCTTTTTTTCGTATATTATAAGGTAAGGGACTGACTGATCTTTCAACGCACAGTCCAAACTGCTGGACCGATCGGGCTGAAATTGCATGCAGATAGCAACTACAATGAAGGCATCCAAGAAAATCATACGTACTGTATGTTTTCATTGTCTTTTGAATTAACATGATCGTCACTTAACATACACATACATAAGTATACAAAATTTCAGCTCAATCGGTTACCCGGAAGTGAATCAAAGTTACTCGCTAGATTTCAATAAGTCATCGAGATCAGACAAAAATGCTCATAAAATAAAAACTAGCGGGCCTATCCGAATAAAATTTTTATGGGACCAATTCGACACCATTCCGCATCAAACAAAAAAAGAATCACGTAAATCTGTTCAGAAACGTCGGATTAATCGGTGTACATACATAAAAAAAACATACCGGCCGAATTGATAACCTCCTCCTATTTTTTGAAGTCGGTTAAGAAAATCGATCAGTGAAACAGATGTATGTATGTATAATGCATCTGCCCCTTACCCCTCTTGGGGACATGGGACTTCACTTTATGATAGTAAGATAGGATAGGATAGGATATTATAGCAATATAAAGTGATCTACATAATCATTACTTGCACATGAAATGGAATACAAACAATCGCTTGACTTCAAGCTATTAGCTGTAATAACATTCTGAACGTAATAATCTAGACACGCGGCAGCGTGTCAAGCCGAGTTCAAGCGAAGAGAACTGGCGAGCAGCAGCCGTGTGTATTTTTACACGAACCATTTGGAGCCACTTTTCACCCCCTTATAACTCGAAAACTATTTAACTTAAACAAACCAAATTTGGTACATATAAAGATGACCCCAAGATAAACAAGAACCTTAAATTTCATAAATACAGATTAAACTTTTGCGTAGATATTAATATCCAAAAATCGCAATTTTTAAGACTGACTGACTCATAGATATTATATACAAAACCTAACCCACTTCCAGATGAGCTACAAAGTTCAAATTTTGTAATCAACTAGGTAATAGTGTGTGTATAAAGGAAAAAATCAGAAAACATTGAATTTATATGAATTTAATTTTTTTTTCAATGACATTAATTTTGTTAAAGTACCTAGGTAAAAATGGAAAAGTTTATAAAAATAGAAAATATTATATTCACCATAATAGTGTTAAAATATAGATCAAAACTAATCAGTGGCCGAAAAAAAATTTGAAATCCATCAATAAATACTGAGATATATGATCCATTGAAATGTTACATTTTTTAGCCCTAACCTTGCGTTTTTTAGAGGACGCAATTTTGTTTTTTTGATGTGTAGGGGGGGTCAGTGTGAAGCTAAAACCAAGTTTGTGGGGTCGCCACCCTTGTCCCACGGCCGCCATCTTGAAAATAGCGGTTGAAATGGTTTTTACGATATATCTCTTAAACTATTTAACTGATAAAAAAATATCGTTAACATTATTTGTTGCAAATTAAATTCTCTACAACTTTGGTGTAGTAACTTTTAGTCGTAGAACTATAAATAAAAAAGTTATAAGCGAAAATGTTCAGAAATTAGAGCCATTTATATTTTTCAATAAAACTTTTTTTTATCATTTTACGAAGAAATGATATCAGACCATTTTTGTAGATTGTTTTTCGAGGAACAACTTTTACGTAAGTACAACATTTTTTCATAACGTCAATAACTAAGGTTTTACAGCGCTCTGAAGTGAGTACTATTTTTCAGTACTCTTGAACTATACATATATTGGCTATTGGCTCTTTTCTCATACTCCAGAACAATAGAAGCACACTGCAGAACATTTCAGACCTGCTTTTCGACGTAAAAAAAAGTCGCGCTTCCGGACTCTACCTCCTGGGTGGTGGGGAAAAGATTCAATAATTAATTATTAGTGATATTGCAAAATTAATTATTAAAAATATTATAATAACAAAAAAAACCATTACTGATGACAAATTATTATTAGTACACACATAATATAAGTATACTGTATAGTTCAGAGTACTGAAAATTAGTACTCACTTCGGAGCGCTGTAAAACCTTAGCTATTTAATTAATGAAAAAATGTTGTATATAAAAGTTGTTCCTCGAAAAACAATCTACAAAAATGGTCAAATATCATTTCTACGTAAAATTATAAAAAAAAGTTTTATTGAGAAATATAAATATCTCTAATTTCTGAACATTTTCGCTTATAACTTTTTTATTTATAGTTCTACGACAAAAAGTTGCAGGATCAAAGTTGTAGAGTATTTAATTTGCAACAAATAATGTAAACAAATTTTTTTTATCAAATAAATAGTTTAAGAGATATATCGTAAAAACCATATCAACCGCTATTTTCAAGATGGCGGCCGTGGGACAAGGGTGGCGACCCCACAAACTTGGTGATAGCTTCACACTGACCACCCCTACACATCAAAAAAATAAAATTGCGTCCTCTAAAAAATGCAACCCCAAATGTAACTTTTCAATGGACCAATAGATTATTGAAGTTTACATATTATTTTAGCACGAAACATCTGTGGATTCGATGCGCCTCTGACATCACACTCACTCGCGCTAGTATCGCTAGGGCAGATTACTTCGATTGCATGATTTCTTTATTCAAAACTGTTATTAAATGTAAAATAAAAGAAAATTGTAATAAAAATATTGCTCATACAGTTAAAAATAATATATAATTTTACATATTCACATTTATTTATTCTTTATTTATGAGTGTTTAGTTTAGTTTTAATTTTAGTGTAATGGAAGAAGACTTTGTCGAAGGTCAAAATAATAGACCGGGAGATACTGACACAAAATTTCGAGTCATTTGTAACAGGATGGCGGTTCTACAGGGGTCTTAGTACGCAATGACAAAAAGAAAAACGATGGTGTGAACGCTGGTACCGGCGGCTTAGTCGCGTGGGCGTTAGTCGAACTCGTCGGAAAAATAACGAAGTCAAACGATTTGTAACACAAAAATTTTAGAATTTACCGATAGCCCATAAAAAAGAAGTAGGCGGTAGTGTCATGCCATACTTTTCCGGTGTGACTTACAGCCCGCCATACCGACGCGAATGTGTTGATTTAAAAAAAAACAATTCAACCATTTGTACCAGGCTAACTTTTGCACAGGTAACCATCGTCGTGCAGCCATTTACGAAAATCGCCATGCCATACTTTTCGGACGATTCCAAATGGTCGCCATACCGCCGAAAATCTGATTTATTTTAATTAATATTAAAATAAATCAGATTAATATTCTAATTAATATTAATATAAGTGAAACATCTTTAGGCGCGTTGAGAGTAAAATTTCAAGATCGCGTCATGGCAATACCGTCACGTCATGGAGTAAGGCGACGATTCTTCTACAACGATCTTTGCATCTTATTAATAGTGTGTGTACAATTTCACGCTGGATGTTTAGAAAATCATGTAATTTTTTTAACAGAAAACGAGTTTAAAAAATTGCAGATAATGACAGGGCAATGTGCGCTGACATTCATAACATACAAGAAAATATAGAAAATATAAATAATACTAAACAAACCATACAGAGAAACCGCAAGAAAAAAAAAAGACGTGTGGCACTCGGGGACTGCCGCGGTAAAGCTATTGCATAGCATGCCTTCAACTTTCAAGCCACACCTCCGTGCCCGTCGGAGTGGGGAGCGTGAGGTTTTTTCGTTACGGAATTTCTGGATTCGGTCCCCGCGCTCAAGGCCCGCGATAGAAGCTATGCAATAGCTTAAAAAATCGTATATAAAAAGTATTATATTCATAAAGTAAGAGCCAAGCCACACGATGCGGTGCGGCGCCGCACCGCAGGTCATCTCGCCGGACGACCTGCCACACGGTGAGTGCGGCGCCGCAACGTTTTGCGGCACCGTCGCGGCGACGGAAGAGAAGGGTTGGCCTAGTTGGCCCCATTCCGACGACAGTCTGTATTAAAAACGCGCCGCGCACACAACTGAGCGGTGCTGCTCCGGCGCCGCAATACTTACACCCCTCCCCGCCTTGTCTCCATTCCGGTGCGCCTGCGATGCAGCGCCGGAGCGCACCGGACGGCGCCGTGTGCCATACCATACATTTTTATATGTAGGAAACCGGAGCGGCACCGCTCAGGCGCCGCGCCGCCGCCGCACCGCATCGTGTGGCATGGCACTAAATCAAATTTGCAGAGTAATTTTCTGTACAAAAAGTAATGATATCCCACCAAAAACATAAATGTAAAAATTGGAGCCGAGTTCAATCGTTGACTTAATTTGCCAAAAAAAAAAGAAATGAGATCTAAATGTGTGCCAAGTTCTGTAGACAGTCCAGAAATTTATTTACAAAGATGTATTAAGTTCTTAGGTGAACT